>CM072891.1:1740000-2035000 GCA_037013685.1 Acridotheres tristis
AGGTTTATATAATTTCCTGCTTCTTGGAAAAGAAAACTGATTCAGGTTTGTTGCACTTCCAACAACTCTAGGGATAAGCACACTACAGAAAATATACCAGTAACTTTCAGAGTGTTTTATTATTCCTGTGCAGACTGCCAATATTTCTTTTTCTTTTTTTTAAAGTAAACTCACGTAATTTTAAAATCATGTTCGCAGAACTTCAGCAGCTACAGAAATCATTCTGCTCGCTTTTAGCACCACTGTTTACAATAAAAAGTATTTGACATCATACTGCAATCTGAAAAATACCAGTAGAAATGGAAATACAAGAAATAAACATAACAAAAAAAAATCACAAACCATTTAAAAAATTGACCTCCAACACTGCAGACACAGTTGTCAGTAGTATTGTCGGATCAAGCATGTCTTAGTAAAGAAAAGACCTACCTCCAAAACAAAATGGAAGGATGTTCACAGTTCCAGGAAATTCAAAAGGCATATTAGCATATTTTAGATTATGGACATTTGGAAAATGAATCCTTGTATAGAGTCTCAGCTGATATTTATGATTTCTATCCTGCATGAGTAGATTAATCCAATGTTTTCTTCCAGCCTGTACCACCTGGACACAATGTGCAATTTGTGCACCTTTTTGAGTGTGACAAACTTTTCCATAGCAGCATTCTCTGTAGGCAATGACATTGCTCTCAATACTAGGTAGCACCCTGATTATTTGAAAATAAAATTTCTCCTTAAGTAAGGCAGAGAAAATATTATTTTAACAGTCTAGGGCTTGATCCTTCTATTTTCTTGTGTTGCAGGTTATCACAAAATCGTAGAGTTGTAGAGTAAGGTGGCTTGGAAGGGATGCACAAGGATCATTGAGGCCAACTGGCCCTGCATAGGACACCCCCAGGGTCACTCCCTGAGCCTGGGAATATTGTCCAAAAGCTTCTTGAGCTCTGTCAGGCTTGGGGCTGTGACCACTTCCCTGAGGAGCCTGTTCCAGTGACCAAACACCTTCTGAGTGAAAAACCTTCCTGATATCCAACCTAAACCTCCCCTGATTCAGCTTCCTGCCATTTCCTCAAGTCCTGTCATTTGCTGACACCTGCATGAAAAGGGCATCAAGTACTGCCACGTTGAGCTTGAGGCTTTCTGTGCTCCCTTTGCCAGATGTAAACGACTAAAATATCTGTAGATTCTAGTTTTCATCTCTGAAGAAAAAAAAGTAAAATTCACTGATTCTTATTATCTAGCAATTAGATCTCACTGCAACTGGTTGCCATAGCTACCAGTTACCTGCTAAGGACTGTTGTCTTTTTGCTAGGATTTCCTTAGAAACCTTGACACAAGCAGCAGCACTCACAGCCTTGGTTCCAGCCCTCTGCTGAGATCTGGCAACCCTGCCTGGAATAGGGGTCTCCCAGTCACACCTTCCATTGGCAGCATTTGATAAGTAACCTGTCCTTACCTGGAGAATCAAATTTGACTGCTTTGTATCCTCCAGACACCTCAAAACCTAGTAAACTGGCTGGAAATTGTCACTTCTCAATTAGTTGGATAACCTTCTTGTAATAAATTTGCATTCATTTGTACAAATGTAGTGACTTCATTTCTTTTTTTTTTTCTTTTTTGTTCTTTTGTCTTTTTACTACCCCTTGTGTCTTCACTGCCTAATCAAAACAAAATCTTAGTTCCCACAGCTGAGCATATATGTGAATTTATATATGGGGGAGTGGGGGGGATGAGTGGTGTGTTTGTGTAGGTAGATATAGATATAAATAATACAGATGATATAGATGATACAGATATATAGATAGATATGATAGTACAAGTAAGCAGGTATTATAAGTCAGATCTTTTTATCACACACTGACTTGCTGACACCATTTCAGATAGATAAATGTCTTAAAAGTTAACTTCTGAATGCATAGGCCAACTAATTTATTAAAGTGTTTATTAAAATAAAAAATCAAAACCCCAACAATACCCAGAACTCTCTTCCCCCAAAACATTACTTATAAACCAAAAAGAAAAATCAAAAAAACTAACCCACTACCAACTTCAAAGACAATTGATGCAACTGTGGTAAGAGTTGAAGTAAAAACAATAAAAAAAGAAACATAGAAAAAGCTATTTCTAATAAGGGTAAGAATGTTATAAAGGAAGCATTTCACATGCTGCAGAGCAGCAAGAATATTTTTTGCTAGGAGGAGTCATCCTTACTACATGCAATTAATTATGTGTTAAAGATGAAAGACAATGCAGATAATAAGATATGGCACTTCTAACTAATCTAGTGAATTGAAATAAGTTTATAGCCAGGCTTTCCTGGAAATTAAGGATATAACAGTTTCAATGCATAACTCTTCAAAAAAGCTTTGCCTCCTATTCTTGTCTAAGTAGTTAAGAATTGTGGGAATTTGATGATATTTTTATTGAGGTATCTTGCTAGAATCCTGATTAAGAGACTGAGTTTGGAGAGTTCAGTGTCAAAATTAAGATGTTATCAGGTATATTGAGTTTGATAGAGAGGGTCAGTTCCTGTACTTAATTTTGGTGTTTAGATTGAACTATAAATGTAGAATTTTATATTCCTCTTTATCCATAATGGAGTATTCTCTAAAATCTGTAAAATGCTTGAAGAAAGACTATTGATAAAATACTATAGTCTGCATCATTTTGTTGATGATGTTCCTTTTTAATCCATAATATTCTGTTTAGAAATATTTTTAAAATTCATATTTTTATTAAGATGAATATGATGTGAAAATAGGCTTACAGAATTCCATATGCATAATTCCACCTTTTATACTGTTTCTTGGTTATCCACTACATTTCATGTGTCAGTTGATTTTTTATAACCTTTTCAGTCTTTTTATTACTTATGCACAGGTTTCATCATGAAATTTACGCTTATATTGTACTTAACCTAATTCATATATATTTTTGATCTTTCTTAAAAATGATTGTTAAGTATCGACTTTAGAAAAATTTATATATTAAAAAAGCTATGCTACACAAACAAAATAATTCTGATCCTGTTTTTTACAATAATGGAGATTCTTTAGCTTACCACAGGTCAGTTTTTATCTATTATGAAAAAAATATAACTTTGATAACTGCTAATTCTTTCACCTCTTTATAATTCTCTCTGTTTTGATATGTACACACTTATATAAACCATAAAAGCCTTTAGATGTCCTGTTTGCTCTCCTAGCTGCTGTCTTTGCATTTGGTGGCTCTCAGGCACATGATGTGACCCTGGGGGATGGTCCTGTGGGCCAGGAGTTGGATTTGATGATCCCTGTGGGTCTCTTCCAACTCAGCACAATTTGTCATTCTGTGATTGTGTGATTTATACTGCTCAGTTTATGTAAATGGCTGCTCCAATGGTCAGGGTCATTTGCTTTTGCTATGTCTCCATGTCTCTGAAACTGGATAGTATTTTTAATAACAGAGGTGTTAGCCAATAGTTTCGATATGTGCACAGTATAAAGTCATGACCACAGATAAACACCTTTTATGACACTCTTATTCACCTCAAAGACGGGTAATGGCATGGATTGCAAGCTGACTAAATGTTGGGGAAATGATACTTGGTTTCATTTGCAATGATTTTTCATTAAACCTCACTATAATGTGCAAGAGCTAAGAGAAGGTTCAAGTTCTTCCATCTAAAAGCTATAGTCCCCATTTATTTTTGATATTGTGGTGCAAACAATCAAACTGACATTTGTGTCCATTGTGCCCATTTGTATCCAAGGTAATACCGTTCTTATCTTAAATATATTTTTTGAGAAGACAGATGAGACAATCCTTACATCTTTCCTTATGTTTTTTTTTTCCCTTTGAAACAAGAATAATTTGGCTAAATCCAGACTTTGGAGCTCAATGACTGGTTGTAAAATTCAGTTTCTGGTATTACAGATTTTCAGTAGACTAATTGTTTTATTCTGATGCTTCAGAAATCAGTAAGGGAAAAAATAATTTGAAAGATATGATTTTTCTAGTTTTCCATGCACTGTAAATCGAGTGGAATTTGAAGGTAATAAATTTAAATGATGTTTCAATCACTTCCATGAGCAGAAATGAGGATAACTCACATAATAAAGATAGAGTGACTTACTGGAGGCTTGAGTACATATGTGCTATGTAAATCAGCTAAGCTGCACCTATATATATCTAAAATTAATTTGACACAAAAGGCAGTAGTATACAGTTTCTCTTGGCCAGAAAATATGTCAGTGGAGACATCAATGTAACCACATGTCTTTTTTCCCTCTTAGTCTAGCACCAGACTGTGACACAAGTTCTAGATTTGGATGAGTAACACAAGCTGAGTTCTTCCTGTTTAAAATGTATAACATATACTGTGTCAGTTATTTTGGCTTTTAAATGTATCTTGCTTTACATAAAAAGAAGAAATGAATCAAAGAAATCCCATGAAACTACAAAAAATCCAAATTTTATAAAATAATTCCAGAATTAAAAATACTGCTGAAAATTTTTGATAGTTTTGTAAAGCTATTAATTTATTTGTCCTGTGAATTCTGGCACAATACCAAAGGCTAGTAAGCCCTGCTTTTTATCTTTTCTTTGCTTGATTTAGGCTTCATGAAATATTTCTTGTTAGTTTTGTATCATCTTTTAATATTTACTCATTGCAAACCCATGAAGGACTAGATCCAATTATTTTTGGTGTTTTGTTTTGTTTTCAATTACCTCATCTAAAGCAAACTGCATTACTCACAAGAGGAAAGTGAAAATATTGTGATATTTTTCCCCTGATATGCAGCTTAACTACAAAACTAAACTGCACCAAAGCACATCCCCACCTATTATGTTAGTGTGCAATTATCTCTACTGGTAAACTATTATTCTCCTCCCTGAAGGAGAGTCCTTCTTATAATAGCGACGTTCTTTCAAATAATTATCAGGAATGGCTTACAGATAATTTTAAATGGATTGTTTATTTTGCAGGAAGGAGTGCAGGAGAAGAGATGTTGTCTATACTGAAATAAAGATACAATATAGCAACATCAAACAAATATGCAAATAAATATAACTAGTTCTCTGTGATACCTCACCTATGTAGCTACTGTAACTGAATTATTTTTCTGATTTTTTTATTCTCCTTTTATTTATAGTTCTTATATTTATATTTACGAAGTTGTGTCATCCTGTATCTGTATAGCTTCCATAATGCATGGAAGCTGTTCTAACTGCCACAGAATCCCTGTAATAAGAGGTTGCTTTGGCAGGGTGGGGATTTTCACGTGTTCACAACACTAGAAAGGTGTTATAAGGTTAATGGCTATGGTAAATAATACAGTTCACATCAAAGTAGAACTCTTCAGTTGAGTTGTGAGAGACTCAAAATGTTATTGCATTTTCTTTAATTAAACTCTTTGGTTTGCTTAATAAATCAGAAAAATGAAGCATGTGAGTTGCATGTATCCACAAATGTTATAATCTAAATATGTAATGAAGTTTACAATCAACCAGGTTTAGTCTCAAGCCCTGTTGCAGACATGCTGTAGCCTTATCCAAGGTGCATAATCTCAATATTCAACAATTTCAGTTCCAAATTCCAAAAAGCAAACCTATCTGAGGAGAGATTTGCAATCATATATATTCTAATTGTTTGGAATTATTGTCTTTGCCACAGGCAAGATGATACTATAGAAAAATGCATGTAATTCAAGTGAGAAATCCATGACTAATGCATAAACAGAATTGAAAAAAAGGTAAACAAAATTCTGGACCTTAGTAACTGCAAAAATATTCACAGAATATACTATATCTTTCTTCCGTACCTAGGGACATTTTTACACAGTAGATTTTTTAAGAATAACTTCATAGTCATTTTAACAATAACTTTAACATTTTAGCATGACTTTTATCCTAAATTTAGTCATTTTAGCAATAAGTAGACCCTGCTATACCCTGATAGCCCCCTGAATCTGCTGTGGACAGCAGCTGTTAGCTGTTAAAGTGAGAAAACACACTGGTGAACACTGTGCATCTTTAACAACTCAAGTGTTTTTGTGTTTTGGATTTATTGGGGGTTTTGGAAGTTTTTTTGTAAGCCAAAAGCCCTGTTTTTAAAACCCAGCACGATATTTCTGAGAGTAGACAGAAAAGGCTGTTTAGGGAAAGATTGTGAGGAGTAATTCTTTCCTGGGAGCGTCTTCACCCATGGTCCTCTTGAGGCAGGAACTGGCAGCAGTCCTCTCGTGCACCAGGTACTGTTGGACCTGTCCTACACAAGGACATCTCCTACCTAATTCAAACATTGTTTATATTCCTGACCCTTGCAAAATTTACTGACAGTGAGTTCCACAGTCTGATGACACACTGAGTGAGAAATCCCAAAATTACCACACTTCCTTATTTTATATTTTCTAATTTCTTCATTTTCTCTTAGCTCTTTCAATGTAGTAATATAATAATGGAAAAATTTTTACTGATTCATCTATTCCAGGCTTTACAAGATTCAGTAATGTCTCCCGTCCCTTCTCTTTTTTTTCGACATGAAATTCACATTTATGTAACTTTTGTTTTTAAGAAGCCATTTCATTTTTTAATCATTTTTTCTGCCCTTCTCTGCACATTTATGATTATTAAATAACTCTGGTGGATGAGGACAAGAACTATATTTTCAAACTATCTTTACAATGCAAGTATTATTAAATAAAAATAGTGCTATAAAGCTTTTCTCTGTGCTTTCCTAGCAATTACTGATATCCTGTTTACTATTTAACAGCTACTGAATTTTGACTATTTTAAAGATGTTGAATCCTGAAATTTTCTAAAGGCTATCTTCATTGATTCTCGTGTGGTAACAGACAACTTAGAGTCTGTAATTTAATTTCATCAGTCATTTTATCATCTAACTAAACATAAGCTATCATGAGATCTTCTTGTATCTTACCTCTTTGCAATTAGCTCTGTATTGGATTTTTTTTTAGCCATTTTATATCATTTACAAATTTTGTTGCTAAAGTATTCTGTCTCTTTCCTCGATCCAGCCTGTATATATATATATATATATATATATATATGTATATAAAACTCTGCAAGAACATTGCAGGTCACTGGATGATTTGATATAGTGATTGTCCCTATCAACTTCTGTAAAGATTTTTCTCTAATCCGTTTATCTTTGAATGATATCTTTTAAATCAGATTAACACAGTCCCTTGTGTGATTTTAGAGCTTTGCTTCCCTCAAGGAGGGTTTTCGTGAGATTTTATTTCTTTAGTACAGAAACTTAAGAGTCACACATTTTGCTTGCTTTGCGTGTTTATTTGCATTGTGCCACTCTCTCACGTATTTCCATTGAAGCAGAACAGCTTCTCCCCTGGTCCATGAACAATGTGCAGACCTATGATCACCTGCAAGTAATCAGGAGAGGAAACCACCAGAAAGAATGCATTGTGTTCCAGCTGCTGAAATAAAAGTGGACGATCAGCCCTTCAGAGATCCCGCCTTCTGCCTCTCCAAAGGCTCATTCCCAAGCAGCTGTGTAATTTGTTATGTTCTCTCCATGGTAACTGATGGATCAGAATTTGCTGTAGCCACTGACATCATATAGAACAATACTCTGAACCCCATATATTGCTATTCAAAGCCACTGAGAGTCCTAAATATATGCACAGACAAAATATATAGCATGTAACCATACTTTTTAAAATGTAGATTTATTTATTCTGTCTCCATGAATTACTTCAAACACCTTTGTTATACAATCCCACTTCCATATGCCTATGAAATCACTTTCATAATGTATTTTAAATGGATAAAATATTTCCCTTCCACTAAGCATAGTCTAGTACAGCACGGCATAGGTTTCTGAATGTCACACACTCTCCTTGAATTTATCTTTGACCAGACTATTAATAATTATGAAGGGATCGTGAGTAAAGAATGGTATTTATCTTTCTGCTATAATGTTATCTTGACCCACAGTGCCACAGATAGTGTTGTCTCTGTCTCATTTTGGTCATTCCATATTCACCTGTCTCAAGGTCAATGGGATGATACAATAATGAGAAAGTAGAACAAACACTGTCTAATGCAAGAAGCATTTCATAAAAAAACTGTGATGGCATCTCTACAAAGACAGCAAAGGAATGCAGCTTTTTAGCTGAGCACTACCTGACAGATTCAATAATCAGGGGAAAGACTTAATTGATGACATTTCATTAGCATAATGAGTTGAAGCTGGGAAAAGAGAGTCTCTTATTAATTAATCAAACAAAGCACGAACTGTTTCAGTCCCTTACTCTCTGCCATTTTCCATTAATCATAAGTCTGTGTATTAAACTCATTTGAATTCACTAGTTGAGTATTTCTGTGGGGAAAGTATTGGCAGAGTGGCATGCTCAAGTGAACACACTTGCGTAGGTTCAAAGCACATTATAAATTCATGTTTGTGAACTTAAGCTCTCATCTCTGCAGGAAGTCCTGACAATATTTCTTAAAGAAACACTTGTGGTGTTTTTTTAAATTAAAAAAACCCTTATGGCTCAGTAGCCATAAGTATACAAATGAAAGTTACCCTCACTCCATCCATTGGTTACTTGGCTACAAGTGTTGAATCTATCAAGGTGAATTTTCAGTACAACAGGGAATGCAGGAACTATGCTGACAGCTGCCAGAATAACTTTTTTACATGTCTGCCATGCGTTGGAAAATTTTCCTTATTATTCCTTTTAGTATTGTCTTGGTATTTATCTTTGCATTTATATAAATAGAAAAGTAAAACCAGAGGTGTTCGGGAGTTCAAAAGGGCTAAATTTCTGCTTTCTGTTGTTGTATTTATTTTGTGGAGAACATTTGTAGTCTGTGATGGTGACTCCCTCAATAAATTTTTAGTAGCTAGGAAAATAAGAATAAATCAGGAATCTTCTGTGGTCTAAGTAGAAAGATATTTTCCCATTCCATCTTTAGTGTACTTTTCCATTGTAAGATCTGAAGACGAGAGAGAAGTAGATTTTTGTCTCTTTATGGTAGTGCTTATGTTGGAGAAGACACATTTCAAAAGACTGCATATTCATTTTCTAAAACTTTATTATTAAATTTATTTTCAACTCTATAAATGACAGAGGCCTTTCTCTTTATGCAGCTGATAGTTTTAATCATAGGCTTGTGAGTTCTTTCTTAAAACTGGCTCAGTGTCAGAAAAACAGTGAATAATTTTATGCAGAGACCCCTCTGTAGTTCAGTCTCTCACAAAGGTTTCTTTGGATACTTACTGATGCAGAGATGATTGAAGTGATGTCAGATACAAGAGTACCTGCTCTCAGATATTTTAGAGGAAAATGGCCATCATCCTTTTGAGAAAATGTTTGTTAGCTGTGTTTTCAGTGCAGCTCTCCTCTCAACACACATTGATTTCAAGCTCAACTACAGGGTCAGGCCTTTAAGAGACTGTAAGTAGATTCTTACTGTATTTTGGTAATCACTCAGTCCTTCCAAGATGTCTGCAGAACAGAGAAAATTTAGGTATATAAATAATTTACTTATGAAACAGTAGTTGCAGAGTGTTAAGAGCTTGACAAAGTCATGCTTTTAAATTGTTACCTCAGCCCCTTATTCAAATATGATTTGGTGTCTAAATATCACCTTGACACAAATATTTCTGTATTTGCTAGTCAACAAATTTAATTTTTCTTCCATTTGAAAATAGAATCAATAGACAAAGTAATTTCTAATAAGTCTTAAATTTAATGGGTGAAGACCACAGAAGAAAGGTATTTAGCAGTGATGAGACTGCAGGCCCTTGCCACTGCACTTGAATATTATTTCAGCAGATAAACTCTGAAGACAAACTTACAATAATTCTTTCTCTATAAGCTAGAATCAATTACTTTAATATTGACAGGATTAGTACAGTAGATAGGTATATTCTGCAGTTAGTTAGAATTTTTCAGCAGTAAGGCTGATGCACTTCAGGTTCATAGAGTTGATGTGCTGCAGTATAGAACTATATAAATATTGCAGTGCTCCACACTTTTGTGCTTTTCATTTTAGTACCTACACTTTCATGATTATCACTTAGTGCCAGAAATAATACATTTTTATTAAGTCTTCATAGTCATTGCAGAATTGTATTTTTAACTTTGTTTCAAAACTTCTATATAAACTTTGAAATCTACTGCACTATAGTTTCAGATCATAAGTCTGTTTCCTTATATTCACGGTCATAACATTCTCACAACTCACATGGAAATAAATGATATCCACACAGCTATTGTGAAACATCTTTTTCAGCTATACCATCAAAGCATGTGAAGAAAGAATGTAGAATTGATCAACAGACAGAACACTTTCAGCCAGAGGAACAGAAAAAGTGAATCAAGAAAAAACTAATACATTATTCAAACTTTGTGTATACTTCATGTGGTCCTTAATCTAGTCAAGGTTCCTGAATGAGGCTTATGTATGATATTTAAAACATGATTTGCTTAATATGAATCTGAAATACAGGTAATAAAAAAGTGCAAATATTTTTCCTAATAATATAATGTAAGAGAGACTGTACTCCATTTTTCTTTATTTATTTGCTAAGCATTTTGTGTTCTGTAATAACATATCTGGAAAGAAAAAGAAAGTGCTGTGTTTTAAAAGTTGGTTGTTTGGGGTTTTTTTTGCAAGTAAAGACTGCATATGAATTTTTATGAATATTTCTATTACAAGCTAATTAAGAAATCTATCAAATTATGTTAATTCAATATCCAACTTATTCTAGTATTAAAATATTAAATATTCATACTTTGTAAATAGGGATTGGTACTATCAGTGAACAATATAAAAGCAATACTGCCAGGAATGTGAATATTTTAAGACTTAAAATTACTTCCTGAAAATTTATTTTTTAAAGGTAATTCTAACTACTATGGAATCTGTGGTGAACTACAACGAGACAAAAATCACACGGTCAAAGAAAAAAGCCTATGTTTATTTCATTTGAGCAGTGTACTTTCCTAAGGCTGCAGGAAGGTTTTGTGGTCATCTCATAACAGAGAGTTGCAGATATCCTCCTTTTGCATAAGTCACACTAATGGCCATATTCCAACCCCAGCCTCAGCATAGCTTGTAAAAATGGTGCTGATTTAAATTCCAAAGCAGATTAGTGAGATCTTATTGAAGTGAAAACCTATGAGGGAATAAAACATTGAGTGAAATTAGACATACAATCGTGGCAGATGTTTATAGAGTTCCTCCAGTTAAAGTTTTTGGTCATGCCTAGTTGGTGTGTGTGAGGACTTAGAGAATGCAGTTGAATGTCTCAGAACTCTGTCAGAGAGGAAAGTTCCCCTAAGATAAACCACCAAAGTAGAATTGGGGTAAGTGCAGACAGCAACAGCAGTAAGATGATTATTCCAGGCCTGGCAAAGCAGATCTGGGTAATGCATCTGGACAAAAAAATCACATGGCAGCAAACTGGTAAAGAACATGTGGCCCAAGTTGTGGCAATGGCATCTAGACCCCGTGGATACCCAGGACTTGAACTGTATAAAGGTACCTGCAGGAGAAGGACTCCACTGAGGTCCAGGGTGAAGAAGGACCAGTGGGATGCCACAGGAATTCACATGGTGGTGATGTCTTTTGCTAAATCTCTCTCTTTCTCTCTTTCACTCTCTTTCTCTCCCCCCACTCCAGTTTCTATCTCTCTACCTCACATTTACTGTTAAATAAAATCCGTACTATTTGCTTCAGTTATGGTCTTGTTTGCACTTTAATTTGGACAGAGGCATCTCTTATAATTGCATCATGTCAATGGGTTACATTTTCCTGCTGGTAGCTGATTATTAGAGCAAGCAGCCACCAAAGTGTACAGAAAACAGACACCAAACTAGAAAAGGCCTTTCCCCATATGTTATTCTGGTGGTGTCTCCCAATCTCTAAGTAAGACATTATCTAATTTGTTGACTTTGTATAAGAAGGTCAGCACAATCCTCAGAAGACTTTTTGTAAAGACCCGATTTCACAAGTGTAGTGCGAATACGGATATAGAAGTAAATAATTAAAACAAACAAACAAAAAGTTAGAATAAAATCCTTACAGAGACTTGTACTTGAAAAGAATCAGGATTTTTGTATTCATCTACCTTCAGAGTCAATTTTCTCATGAAGGTTTCCTAACCATGGGTAGTGAATGTCTACTCGAGGACTGAGCTTTTAAGCTAAATTCCTTTTGCAGCTTTAGCCCACAATGAGCTGTTACAATAATTGTCCCTGTGAAGTACTGTACTACTCATTTGCTTGTAAGGCATGTAGTAAAATAAATTCATAGTTCCAGATGTGACCCTATGTTTTTGCTATTTCTCATAGGAACTTATTTGGAATTATTCTCTCAGCCTTTCTCAATGAGCTTTTATGACAATACCATCTGTACGTTTAGTTTTCGCATTAAATATAAATGCACATATTAAAGGAAAAAATATATTTAAAACAAAGTTTTGCCAAGAGGTCTAATTAGGGAAAGAAGAAAATATTGAATACATATTAACTCCAAATCTGTACATCCTATAGTGTGTTCCAACACATACAATGCAGATCACTAAAATCAGTGCAAGACATCAGAAATTAACATTTTGATATCAGAATGTACTGGTTTGGACTATTTAGTTCAGTGAACTCTGAGAAATGAATGAGATGTAGTCAAGAATCACTGGATTTGGTATTACAGGTGATCACTTCACATGGAGTGTGAATATCTGGGTAGTAGCACTATATGAATGAGATTGAATTTCTTTATTTTTGCATTGTATTCTATCTCAGGAATGTGAATAATCTCAATAGGTAGCAATAAAAAATTGCATGTGGGTGGGCCTGTTATTCCTGGAGCATCCCTCTACTGAGATAATTTCATGCAGTATAGAAACAGTGAATTGAGCATATTAAGAATGACAAAGTAAATCTTAAACATTGCAAGTGCACATTTTCGGCTACAATATTTCAACCTCTCATAACAAAAACAGTTCCAATAATTGAATTTTTAAGATTTTTTTCCTATTCATAGAAAATCAGCTTCTTGTAAAAAGCAAATTTAAATATGCCTGGATTTAATTTGTTTTCTGCCTGTACAGTACTATGTTATTTATTGCTGTTACAATTAAATTCTCATATATTTTCTGCAGAATATACATGTGATATAGTCTTGATAATATGATTTATTTAGAGCAACAACGGTTTTCATCAACTGTTTTGGAAGTCAAATTAAGTAAAAATAATTATCTTGTTTCTTAAAAAACACCTTACCATAGCAAAAAAATCTAATACTTCAAACACAAATATATTGAATTAAACAGTATTACTAAAGAACATAAGAATAACCTGTTTACAAAAATTATATTAATATGCAGGTTTTCCTTATACCTAAAACAAAGTTGGTAGCAAGTTTTGTTGTCATGAGAATCCTCATTTATAAATATATGCAAGTAATACATTTTCTTACAAGAAATTTTTTATTAATTGGATGTAGGATAACATCTATTTGCACTTGACAAAAAACACTAGGATATATTTAATACAACATGTAAACTCTTTTTCGTTAGCATCTAACTCTGATTATAATGTCACAGAATGTATACGGAGTATTTCCATGGAGGAAAAAAAAAAAAAGAAAAGGAAAATTATAATTTTATCCAAAGAGAAAAGATATGCATGACTCGTGCCCTACATGTAGTGGTCTTAATAAAAATGACAAAGATATTTGCAGTAGAAATTAATAAAAGTAATTATTATTTTTTATTTACACAGAGTGAAATGCTCTACATAAACCCCATTTGTAATTTGACGAGGTTCTATGCTGTCTTTTTTGACTCGTCAACATTTCTGTGTGACTTCAACATATAAGTTTGCAGCAGCTGTTGCATGTTATCACTGTGCTTAGTAAGACAGACAACTGAAAAAGTGGCTTCATAAATATTTCTAATACAAATTTATCAGTGCTTGCTTTTATTTTTGAATGTTCTTATGATAACCACTTAAGAGAATTGCAATAGCTTGCTTTCACTCACATTGTAACCTTCTAGAATTTTTGGGCATATGGTTAATTCTTTTTACCTGGTTATTTACCTAAGTTCCTGCAACTACAAAAACCCAAATTGCCTAAACTTCTTAATGCTTCCTGAACATTTCAGCACTATTTTCTCCATAGTTGAGTGACATATACAAAAAGAACCTTTGTCTGAATCCATTTGCTATATCTAATTAGGTGTGAAGTTTTTATCTCAATTATGCTGTTAGTAGTTAGATGTTTGGAAGCAGAAAAGATGATACCTCAAAGAGTAGTATGAGAAAAACACGTAAGTACATTAAATTGACTAAACTTGCAAAAAGAGAAAAAGGGTTTTTTTTAGATCTCACATATGCTGTGAAAGAAAAATGGAATAGAGCCAGAATCCTGACTATACAGAACATTAATCAAAGCATTCTGACTCTATATTCTAATCTGATTTCTAACTCCATAAGAAAGTTCAGCAGAACTTTATGCTTGAAATCATGGCAGAGTATCAGCAAAAAAATTAAGTAGAAAAAAACTAGCCTTTGATGTTGGGAACCCAATACAGAGAAAATGATGCTAGCCAGAGTGAAAATCAGACAGAAGTCATATATTCCCTATTCACCAACACATCTATAACCTTCAAATAACAACAGCTGAAATTAGCATATTATGAAAGGAAAGAAATTAAATCCTTTCCATCTCTAAAATATGACAATCCCTAGTGTCCCAGACATCCCTACCTCATGGTTGGCTTAGTACCTCTCTACTGGTTTACAGATTTAGAAATGTAAAAATCATAAATTCTGTTCTGCTAATGTGAGCATGTACACACATTATTCACAATGTCAAATGTAGCTGTTCTGTCAGTGACCACTATTGAGAGTAGCTGATAGTTTACCCTCACTCTGATGCACTTATCATTTGAATGAGGAATCTCAAACTTAGAGAAACAAATTTCTCTTAGAATGAAAGAATATGTAACTGGCAATGAATCTCTTAAAAGCATTTTTCCTAATGATATCCTGTGGATTGGAGGACAAATCTTAAAAGATGAATGTCTTATTAACCATTAACCATCCTTTTCTTAAATTCTAGCTGTACTCAGGAATTTTTTAACCATTTCAGATATGTTTATTCTGTCTCAGTTCTAAGATTTCACATATGACAAAAGCCAGATATCTTCTATAAAATATTAGGAATAAATTTTTTGAATGTATTATTCAATACATAATTGCTAAATCATGCACTCAGAACTGAATGAAAATGATCATACTCACCATCTGTTACAATCCCTTCAGATGCCAGCTCCAGCTGGCATATTGACTGATGGTCTGAGAATGTCCTCACGGGTTACAGACAAACTTAGAAGAAAAGCATGCTATTCCCAGTTATCCTTAGTGTATCTTAATATTTGAGGAAAATAAAATAATAATTTTTACAGTCCTCATAGGCACATTTTAAGGTGATACTTAGTTTTCAAATTAGTTTTTAAAAACTGTTTTGAGATCTCAAGAAATATTTTTCAGGCTCACCACTTTTTAAATAAATGCAAAGTGTTGTCTTTGAATTCTGCTTATTTGTGTTATAGTGAACCTGAAGTATTTCTCATTCTCTCACTGCATCTGTGATGCTTTTGGGTTGATATGCAACTTTCCTCTATTTGTTCTCTATTACCCAAGTCCTGTTTGTAGATTTTTAGACTCATCTTTCATGTTCTTATTTCCTTAATTTTCAAATTAGTTTCCTAAACCAGGGAGTCAAATATATTTTCACTAAAATTTGGATTCTGTGCTACTTATTTTTAGAGTGTAGTGTCCAGGATAGATAAAATAATAGTTTTATTTTTCTAGAAATCAGGACTCCTGCATTTTAGCCAAGACAGATAGGTAATTAAGTGTGATTGAAGCTGCACCTAACTGCACACCATCCATAAAGAAAAGGCCTGTTTTTAATTGCATTCAAAATGTGAACTGGAACCATGCAAAGATACAAAAATGAGATCCTGTCTGCAGTGTCATCAGTGTGTTAGAGATACACTTAATCTAATTTTAAACTAGTTAGATCAAGTCATAATGTAGCTGAAGCAGCACAAGGCTCTAACATTTTCCTTGACTGTGTGTAGAGCTCTCAAAGAGCTGCTGTCCATTTTAGTGCCATACTGAAGGTGGCTTTTGCCCCTCTTTTCTTCTTAGTGAAACTTGGTCTGTAAATTGTTTCAACAGCTCCTTGGCAGCCTAATTGATACCAGGAAATTGTTGCAGGAAATGGCTGCTTTTCCCTGAAAATCTTCTCAAGAAGCAGAGAATATTATTCCTGCCTTATTGCATCAGAGGCTTCATACCACCTCCAGTGCAAAAAAAGTTTGAGATGACCATGCATCAGACCAGAATAACACAGAGCAACTTCTCTACCTTTCTAATATTAATTAATATGAAACAATAAATATAATAATTTGCCATAAAATATGCTTAGGAATTGTCTACCTGATTCAATCAGTTACTTTTAGGAAGGCAATTGCAAAGTAAAATTTGACAGAGCATCTGGCTGGCTTTTCTCCATTTGTTTTTCCATATTTTTGGACAATTATATGACATCCCATTTTTTCTTTGATTTTCATGGAAATGTGATCATTATTTTTCCTTCTCGGCAAATATGCATCATTTCCATGTCTTTTTACTCCTTTTTCCTACCTTTTCCTTTGCTTGATTTGTACTCTGCATTTTGGTTCTTCTATATCTCATCATATCTGGAAGTAGACAAATTCCAGTACTCCTGTATGAAACTCAGAACATTGCTGGTAGGGCTGAAAACAGAACTATTAACTTCTCTCTCAAAATTTTGAATATGCTTGGTTTTACATGTTTCTATATGCGTGGTTGATTTACTTGTAAAAAATATTGTGAGTCCTTGCTTTAGGATGACCATTGACATCCTTCTGTATCCAAACATGATGCAAATTGGAAGTCATTCCAACAGCAGAAAATTGTTAATCTGCATGGTTTAGTTATTAATCAGTTATTAATCCAATGCTCGATGTTCTGGGGTTTTTTAATTGACTATTAGAACAAAGACTATTGGTTGGTACTGGAAATAACAGTATGGCATTATAGATTTCCAACATTATAATTCTAGTTCCACAGCAAAAAGAAGGATTCTTAGATTATGCAAATCTGTGATAGTTCCCTTGACAACAGTGGTGAACGTGAATTTGCACTATATACATTTTTTAACTATAGAATTCATTGATGCAGCAGTGACTCTGCATATAATTCTTTCACATCATTAATTTGCTTCTACACTTACATGTTATTAGACCTTATTGTTTATGCTATCCTGGAAAGCAATCTGGAAGAAACTGGTACTCATTTTAGAAAGAAAACAAAAAATTTAATCAGAATCTCATTTTGACAGCAACTTTCTTGCTATTATGAGATCTTCAATATTATAATTTATGGATTTTCTTTGATTTGCTTCACTTTAACTTAATTTCTTGCTATGCAAGTGAAGATCTATGTCAAATTTTGAATCAATCCATTCAGAGGGTTATATTTATTATTCTGACTCCACAGTCTTCAATGTCATACTATCTTAATGTGAGAAATTTAGATGAAATAAGTGTTTTCTTAATCTGCAAGCCTAACTCTTCTTTCACATACCAATCAGATTAACACAGCTTGTTTGATCTTCTTGTGGAGAACATTTCTTTATGTTATTCTTGTGTATTTCTGTGTGTCTGTCCATATGGTTAACAAATCTGGTCGAGTTCATATTTTGTTCACAACCATACTGTATTTTAACATTTACTATGCATATATGTTTGTACAAGGGGAACAATCTGCCTGAAAAAGATACATTAAAGGTATTGCTAGCAGTTGGTTTGGAACTCATGCTGGGAAAAGTATTGTTACACAAGATGTTAGAACAGAAATTGTGCCAGATAGCAACCTGTCATTACTGTCATTACTACAGAGATTCCCAACTATTCCTAGTTAGAAAACAATGGTTTTACAACCTCCTAAAAGGAGTCAGCCTAAATAAGAAACAATCGAAATACATCTGTCTTTCTGATTTGGGGACAACTATGAGGCACATAAAACAGAGACAGAGATGATCAATTTTAGGAATTTGCATACTGCTTTGGTGCGTCTCTGCTTGATGAATAAGGGTTTATGGCTTGACCTGGTGTTGCAATCTAGATGAAACATTCATTTCTTCTGGAAGAATAAAAGTAATATTATTCATACTAGGTTCTATGATTGTAGGTTATAGATTAGATTAAGTTTGTACTTTTCACACTAGGTATAGACACAATTTTGATTCTGGTCTAAAAAAATTGTATGAACGCACAGCCAATGATAATACTGCCTACATTCTCAAAAATCGATTAAATACTTAGGACATTTTTGTAATAACTCAATGAAAAGCATGTCAGAAAGTGGTTTCTCCATACTAAATATATTTCAGCACAGACTGCCTTATTCTTTCCTGATAATCACATTTTTATTAATGAGCATTTCAAGGTTCACTTAGATTCAGAAACTGTATTTCAGCCATATATGTAGAAAACGCCATCTAAAAAATGGGCTTTTTCAAAGGAGAACACCAATGTCCTTCCTGCTGTTACTTATCTCTCACTGTAATCTCGTGTCCCTACAGGAGGCACCGCTCCACCATTCTATATAATGACTGTTGCTGGCAAATGAAAGTAATGGAACAAATGCCAGCCCTTCCAAAGCCAAATCCTGTCAAAGCCTGCTCCCTGGTTGGCAGAGAGCACCCTACTCAAATGCTAAGAGGTTTGTTGGCTTCACTGTCTGCTATAATTCACCTTGTTACGGAAGAAAACAGCTGTCCCATGACCACGTCCTGGAAATATGCCAGAACAACTCTCACTGAGTTAAAATCCCAACTTGACTGCTAGTACTAGGATTCAGTGTCATGACTGCTGCTGGATGAATTGTAGAGTAATCTCAAGGGGATAGAGTATAATTGATTACTATTTAATGCTGTGTCTGGAAAACGGTCTGCACTTGAAAATATTTATTGCATGCACAATTAGCACAGCTCTGACATTTTGTGTGTTCAGAAAGCAGAGAAGTCAAATGAAACTTTTCATTACATGTACAACATTATACACACCAGTAGGATTTGCTATCCAGTTGTTAGATAGAGATACTGACTGATCTACCCATGAAACCCTGAGGGACACCAATATATAGCTGTAAAGTGAAATGTGCCACCTTTATCCCCAGGAAGCATCTTTCTACTTTCTTATCGAATATGGACATCAAGTCAATATCACAACGTTGTGTTAAAATGCTTTGCTAAAGAATTTCACTCTAGTATTACATAACCAAATGGATTCATGTTCTGAATAGAGAGATATTAATTACAAAAATATACTCTAAGCTAGATTTGGGCCTCCAGTGGCTTTAATCCTCTATTTATTTCAGTTAATAATAGCCTTTAATTTTAGGAAAAAAAAGAAAAAACTGTCATAAAGAACAACTCAGGAGAAGTCTGTTCTCAGTCTGAAGGTCACATATGAACTTTTTAATACCCTGCAAAATATTCTCAAACTAGTTTCAAAGCACAAACTTTCACTGGAATACCTGATTCAGTTTTCATAGTAAAATAAAAATATGACAAAAGAAAAAAAACATAAGAATTTATAAAAGAAAGAAGATTGAGAAAATTATGTAATGTCAGAAAAATGACTGTCAGTTTATATAGTTAATTTTAGGGGAATCTAGGTATACCTACAGTCACATATATGGACTGACAGAATATCAGATTTCTTGCTTTGACAAATTCCTAAAGTATAATAACTCTGAATATGGAAAAAGAATGCATTTTTACAGATATCTATTTTATCTCTTGAATATCTTCTTCATCTATGGTAGTAAATGTAAGTTCTGCTTTGGGTGTGTCATTTTGTAATACAAATATCATTTTCTAAAGCTCCTTTGTACAAAAAAGTGACTTTTATTTTCTCAATAGAGAAGGGAAAAAATGTGAAAAGAAGCAAGAAATATTAGTTTGTTTCTGATGATTTCAGTAAAACCCTTTCTAAAAAAATGAAACAACTTTCATAGAACACTACCACTTTGTGTGATTAAAAGTAATGGAATCTGGACTTCAGCACAAATATTTCTTGCTCTAATTAGTTTTTCTGGTTTTACTCAAAAATTAAATTTTTATAGTATTATTACACGGTCATATGAAACCAGCAAGTTACACCTCGAATAGTATTCTGGCTCTAGAAAAAATATTCAGAGCACCAGACCCATTCAGCTCTTTCAGTCACAAGGAGCTGACCAGAGCTGGGGTCATAATTTGTGACTCAAATGCTGGCTACAGGCTAGCAGCCTGGCACCTAGGAACAAATGATTGCCCTGGTATGGAACTTAAGAAGTCTGCTATTGTTCACAGTTATGCAGGACACACTGCGTGTGGTGAAGTCCATCTCCTTATGCAGAGTAGAAAGCATTTGGAAGGTGCTGGGTGCCCAATACATCAACATGCACCTGACAGGAATCCAAGGCTGGAGATGTTGAACTGCTTTTCTTTGAACTGTCCAGCAGCACTCGAGCCGTTGTTCTGGCAATTTACTATAGTACATTTCCCTGTATTCTTTTGAAAATACTAAAATCTTGCTCGTCAGTACTATTTCTAATTGTGATAGTGAAATTGCTAGCACAGACATTTGTTGCTAATGAGCAAAACCAGTACTGACGTTTGTCAATGAAAACAGATGTAAAGAATGTTAAAATTATTATTTTGGATATTTTAATATTATTTTTATACTAAATTTTCAAGAGTACTTTGAGAAGGTATTAGAAGCTGACAATGTGCAGATTATACAGGCAAACAAAACACCTTTAATCTCAGCTACAGTTCAAACACTGGTCAAAAACCAGATGTTACAGATGAGAAAAAAATCTCACAGAATACTGAACTCCCTCCACAGTGATACTTAGGAGCCATAAAAACCACCTTCTCTGCAGTATTAAATACCAACAAGGATTTGTACTCGTGAATACTATAATCTGATTTATTGGGCAAAGGGAGTTTTATCAATTGATGTATAATTTGCTTCACTGAGAGGCTGATATATTTCACTGGCATTTGATTTTACAGGCCAAAATATTTAACACAACTTCATTAAAAATGAACAGTTTAGCAAACTTTTCTGCAATTCCTGTTAAAGTTCAGTAGTCTTTCTCATAAAACTACAAGAAAACAAAACTATAAACCAAAATCTTCAGAAATCTTAGTATCATAAAATAGAGGCATTAAAGTAGTTTTAATCATAGCTTAATAATTTTCTAATTATGAATTGTCATCACAGAAGAATAAGACATCGTATTTACAGGATAATTTTTAATAATTCATTTAAGAGTGAAATAAGACCATTTGGTTTTAGCAAAAAGAATCATTCACATTTGTCCATGGAAGTAGTAATACACAGCATTTTATGAACACTATCATATTTTATTTAATGTTTTTAATGGGTGAACTTTCAAAGATTGGACCTTCCCAAGCAAAGTGTGAGTAGATGGAGTTAATATAACCTTCAATCACCAAATGAAGATCTGCAAATGTAAAGCCTGATCATCTCCTCACTCCCCTACTAAACAAGAGTCTTCACTGATAATTTATAAAGCAAGCAAGGGTGGTTCATGTCATAGAAGCTCATCAACAATGAAAAGTCACACATGATTTAGATTAAAATTTCAGGCTGGCAGTGTCAAAATTTATCAACACAAGATCAATTGACTAGAAGTTTGGGCTTTCTGCCCTGCCAATTCCTAAACTTGAAGAGAAAATTACAGTAATTTAAAAGCTTTAGATACAAAGGTCTAGATTGAACTATAGGCTAACCTAAACCTACTACATTTGTTTCCAAGTAATATCACTTTACAAAGTGTTAATGAAGAACTACTTCAAAACAGATATTAAGTAGGATATCCTAATAAATGAACACTTGACTGAGCATGAAAGCTTTTTCTACTTGTGGGAGCTCAAAATCCTTCATAAGTCTTGTAGCTCTTTCTCTGCTGTTGTAATCAAACATTTTCTTAGGGCTGTAGAGAAAGTGATGTGGCTTCTGAAAGACAGATTGAGGCTACAGGGTTAATTAAATAAACACCTGGTAATCTACACTGTTAGCTTGCTCAGAATACGTGTAGATTTTGGTGCTTCTTTAACACTTGCACAGCATAGACCACTCCTATTTGGAAGCTGTACATAGCTACAACACTCAAAAATCTCTGCAGTAGCTGATGCTGCCTGGAGACCAATTTCAGAATCTCCAATGAGAATATAAAATGAAGTCTGAGCTATCAGTGTGGTCAGGCAACTAGACAATATTTTATTACAGGAGAGCATATCAATACACAAAGCACTTTCTTCACTGTAAATATGATTTTCAAACCTTAGTGAAAATACATTCAGACTATTATAGAAAAAGATACAAATTCTGTAGACCCTTACTGTTTACAAATGCCCTCTATTCCTTTAAAATTTATCATCCCTTCCCTTTTCTTATTGTGAGAAAGAAGACATGCACGCCTTTTTTTTTTTTTTCAAATGACTGCATTCAATGAAATTTTAAACACTGGATCTTAAAATATCATTCATACAACTATAGACAGATCTCATTAATCTATTTTGACAAACTTACAATATATTAATAAATTTTCTTCATCTCTTGTTGTCTTTAACTTATCTTACAGTTTGGCTTTCCTATAAAAATGCCCTGACAGGGAGAGACTGTTTTAGTTTTGCTTTAAAATCATTGACCACAAGAGTTAAGTTAGAAAGGCGGGTCATATTTCAAATAATGACATAATCTTGGCTTTTGTGCCATGTTCGGAGATATCTTTTACATGTGACGTACCTATGGAAATATATATTAAACTTCCTTTCTCCTTCTCCACTTTTTTTCACACACATAGATGTACTCTCTGTTTACCTGAAAGCAATGTTCTAACAAATTTAAATTTATATTACTCAGAAAACAATTGGTGATCATATGTTGGTTTGGCTTTTTTTTCTTCCAGACTCTAGATCCATAGATTTGACCTTTGGTTAAAATGTTATGCTTTTCTCTGGGAGACTGATGCAAAATAAAGCCGTTTTCTTTTCTTATTTTTTTCTTCTTGATATGACTTTCTCCCTTGAAACCATTAACACTATGCTATTTATTTATCTAGACTCCTCAGGTTATTTATTGGTAATAAGCATTAAATATTTCTCAGACGATCTTTATTTGATATAAATCTGCAGCTGTATTAGTTTCATTGGTGTTCTGTCAGTGTACCCCAGCAGAAGTTATAAAGCACAATATTTAATTATAAGAGCATGCTCGAGAAGTAATAAGCACCTCATCAAAAGCCCTCAAGGTCTTTCATAAACATTAACTGAACAAGATTTATTTCACCAATGTGTGGTAGACAAGCATTATTAGATTCCCTGGTGTTTTCTTTATCAAAAATTTGAAGTTGTTATGTTTATAAACTGTTTCAAAGGAAGGGAACTACATTTTAGAGAAAGTGGATAATTAAATGTTGTCTTAAATAGCATTTCTAAAATGATTACTGAAGTTAACAGGAAACTTCACTCTATTTTAACTTGTCCCAACCAGCACAAACTTCCACACGACCACCAACCAAATTGCAGAGGTTGATGAAGAAAGTTCAGCCAAATTTTAAAAAATTGCAGCCAACTGCTTTTTAGATCCTTGATCAGATTCATTGCATTGACCCAGAGATATATGGAGGCTGTAAAGACATAAACCACTGACTGAATGAGAAGTTATGTGGTGTGTGGGTGTGTGGGGGGGTGTGTGTGGGGGTGTGTGTAAAGCTGGCAGGGGTTTTATAAACATATTTTAAAAGAATTATTTTGAAGATCTCTACTTAAATTTCAGTTGGATTACTAACAGAAGTCTGTGATCTTTGTGGCCCTTTCATAAACCAGGAGGGATGAAAAAGTCCTGTATCATGTCTAAAAATATGCTACCTATTTAGAAGTACTTCCATTTTTACCACAAGTCATCTTGATAGTAAGTTAAGATTGCAAGGTTGCAAGACCAGTTTTTATATCATCAAATGTGCTTCTTTATCTACCTTTTCAGGTTGCTTTGAAGATCAATTTTCTGCCTATCTCACTATCTATGTCTTCATATCAAACTACTAGTTCCTTATAGTCAATATTTCATCCTGAATAATCTCCATTATATTATCTCTACATCTATACACACACACACACACGTATACATATATTTCATTTCCTCACTCTAATACTTTTTTCTGCCTAATTCACAAACCACCAATACAATAATCCAATCCTCTCCTCTCTAAGAAAATAATGTTAATTTACTAACGAACCTCCTCCTTGGTCAGTTGGCCCATTTAATCCAACGTTTGCAAATGTAGACTCGTATTTCATATCTGTCTTGTTTTCAAATAAAAAAAAAAAAAGATGGCATTTTAAATATCTCTATCTTGTCTGTCTTGCTCGTATGGCATACTGATTGTCTGTATCTCTCACATACTCTAGTTTCCTCTATCACTATTTTTCTCAAATAATATATCTCTGTTCCTGTTCACTCCTGGTCTTCTGGAGAAAAGAAAAAGAAAAAAGAAAGAAAAAGAAAAGGAATAGGAAAAAGAAAAAGGCAAAGAAAAAAAAAAAAAAAAAAAAAACAGAAAAAAATTATTTTCCAAAGCAGAACAGAAAAGGCTGTGAAACATCCTGTTTTCTCCCTTAATGGCATAAAATGAGTCTGTCCACTGAGATGCCTATCCCTTCTCCCTCACCAAACCATGGCTTTCCAATAGCTTAACTTTATGGATTCCACTCTGAACATATGACTATCATTCTTGGTAAAGAAAATCCACAATTTGAGGCAACAGGCTATTACATTTGGTCAGTGAAACAGACTGAATGTGTTTTTTGGCATGGCTTGTTTATAACCTAATTTTCTCTCATTACTTTATAAAGGTGACCTTGTTTTAAAGCTTTTACCACCTGACATTATAAAAGTGAAATTCTTTTCAAATTTCCTCTGTTAATGTGTTCCTGCTCTGAAACACATGCAAGATACCATTAATATTCTTCCCACAAAATACATGCTAATTTGCTTGCAGTGAAGATAGAAAGCATTTCATTACATATCACAAACTTCATTTATGTGGAATGAGTCACCAGGCCTTCTGAAAAGCCAAATGAGTACCTAATCTCTAATGCTGCCTTCAGCTATAACATCAATCCTCCCTGGTTCCACTCATCTTTTATCAGCTATTCAGTTTCTAAAATTTTCCATTCTGTTACAAAATTTTGTTGTTCATCTGTCAAAACAGCTTTATGGATTTTCAATATTAAAGCATCAGGGAAAAAAAGCCCACAGAAGTATACTATTTTTTTATTAGAGAAAATGGAATCAGTGTAACAAAAATTATTATATCTGTTTTATACAATTTTTAACACAACTGATTTTATAAAAGTTATACTGCTGATAATAAACTCTGGGATACTAATAATAGGTATTATTTTCTGACTTGTTATCTTCTGCAGAAGACATACTGTAAGACTTATATGATACACACAAATATATATATATACATATATGGTAAATGATTTACACAAAATATGAGTGATCTATAAGGTCTAACTTTGCTTATAAATTAACAGAAGCTACCATCTGTAAGTTGTTGTACAATTGAAAACAGGTGCCTGAGACCATGCAAATGGAAAGCCTAAAATGTATAAGAAATTATTTTGGGACTGGTCAAATTGATCATTAACAATATTTTGGCAAATAGGTTACTAAATGACCAAAACAATCCATGGTGACTTAAAATTAACTGTGTATTTTGATTCAAGCTCCCTGCATAAGCTGAAAAATAGCCACCTGAAAAGGAGGAAAACAAATTTCACTGTGAAATCAAGAACTATTCCATCTTTCCTGCAGCAAGCTCAATGACAGGGTGGGCTCATCCAAGAACTCAGATTCTGTTCTTCTGTTTCCTAAAAGGACTTTAACTCGTATTGTCAAACTTTCAAGTTTCTGACCTATTGGCTAAAACCTATAAAAGAAGTGAAAGAAAAAGGAAAAGGAAAGGAATTGGAACTCACATGTCCAGAACTATAATTCTCCTGAATAGAAGGATATAAAATCACAGAATCAAAAAAATAGTTGAGATAAGAAGGGACCTCTCAAGAATATCTGGTCATTCTTTTTGGATTACTAACCAGGTTAAATTTTTGCATGGATGGCCTGTGAATATCTTGCACCCCAATGTATTATAAAATGCACACAGGAGACCAAATTTGTTTTCACACTGGCAGAAAGGGGTCTCCTAAATCTAATTCCCAGTCCACTGACCTAACCAGAGAAAGAACCATCCTCTTCTACCTGATCCATAAAGGCTTTGTCTTCTAATTTTACCTACATTAAAAATAAAGACTAGTACCTTCCATTAGAGCTAAATATTGCTATTTGATAATACATAGGTCACATATTCATTTCAGTAAACAATATAAACATACCAATAAAATGCTTGTTTCTGTTAGATGTAAACTACTACAGCAATTTTTCAGCTGTTTTTCACATTAAAAAAAATACAGCAGACCCCCCTAGGGTGTGCTGGTCTAGATGAGTTTAAAAAAAATCAGTCACTGCAGAATCGAGAGAAAATATAATGAGAAATTGAGAGAAGAAATGATCTTGTATAACCACAAAGAAACCATTGAGGGAAAAACATGGAGAGAAATAACAGCTCTAAAACCCTTTCCTTATTTTTTTCTTCCATAATGTCATACATATATGCAATATGCATCATATTTAATTTTATTATTGGCAAAGAGTGTCTAAGGCGTATAGGATGCATAGCCTTTTGACTCTCCTGTGACTTCTTGTTAAAAGGGACAGACATATCTGCTAAAAGCCGAGGTGTAAGAATGGGCAGGTTGCCTTCTTTTAATTTTCTCTACCAAAGGGCACTGCTAGTGTAAACTTGGATTTTAGGCCATCCTTTTAGGTAGCCCAGCTGCCTTCATGCTATGCACAAGGTGAAGAGATAAGTGTTAGGAAGGGGCAGGCTGAGAAACTATCTCCCCTCTGTGCTCAGATTATGAGGACACCATGGAACACTGGTGACCTCTTAGCTACAGCAGAAGTACAGACACCCTTGTGGTGTTCATTTCTGCCAGACCCAGGGCACAGGTCTATCAAGATAATGACAGTACGTCTGGCATTCCTGCCAATCATGCTGTCAAAGACAAAGAAGATACCTGCCTAGGGCAACAAACAAACAGCAGCAACATATCCATGCTGTTTATTTTGCCCATGTTTGAGTGTGTTGACAACAGAGTTGGGAATTAGCAGAGGCCACCAGCCACAATCTTTTATCCACTCCAGAGTTCCTCTGCCACTGTATTCCAGCTACACTCTTGTTCTCTCCCTCTTGTGACAGGACTCCAGAAATTTGTTGTTTTTAAGAGTACTTCTCCTATTCAGTTGCCTAGTTTCTCCAAGTACATTTTTGGCTGAAGTTTCAGAGAGGGCCATCATTCTTACACAGTATTTTACCCTGCTATATGTAATTAAATACACAGAATTAATGTGTGAGAGCTGACATATGGCTTTACTAGAGAGTGGGGAAATACCATAGAACTAGAGTGGCAAATCATGACTTTCTTACTCTCATATTTTTAGGTGAGGTATTCATACTCTTGAGAATATGACTGTATTACCAAAGTCTACAATACTAAATATTTTGCAGTATTCTTTGGACGTTCTGACATAATGTTTTGCTTACCACCTGGGAGTACTTGCTGATGAACTTGCAGCAATTCCATGGAGTCAAGACAAACTCCCTAACGTGTATATGCAGTAGCAGAACAATGAGGAATGCATGCTAAGTGTGCTTCACAGGCTAATGGCACATGTCAAATGAGCACTTGCTGAAAGTTACAGAAGAGTAAAAGGGTGTATTAGAAAAGTTTAACTTTCTTAGCTTTTAAAGGGTATGCAGACATTTCCTCTTATTTCTGATTGGTAACAGCCTGTAAGAACATATTGAGTGAGAAAATGCTTTTCTAAGAGCATTAGCATTTAAAGAGTCTTTATTGATGATTTGAAGCAGTGCAAGTGGTATATTACCCTCTAAAAGTCTTGTTGCTGGTTGCTATTTTTAAACTAATGTATTGATAATCAAGAAGAAAAACTGTGTTTTGATTTAAAGACTATAATCGTTCTTTTGTGTCAGTCAACTGCATTAAGATCATTTCGTTTTCAATTATCGTCTTTCATTGAGCACCATTATCACTCATCAGCCCCTGAACAAATATCTCACTGTCCATCTTCTCAAGCAAGTACTATAATTACTCAATAACTGCAATATTGATTCTGGAAAACCTGAGTCTTACTGGCTGGCATACCAAGTTACTAACTCAGAATTACAACAACTGAGGAGAGGTTTCTCTAGTGTAGTTCTAAGCAAGAGGTCACTCCAATTAAATTTAAAACTTTAGCTCCTTATTTGATGCCTAGTGTTGTGTTCTTTAATCAGATTTAAAATCATATGAACTGAAAGCCTACAGCTTTGTAAAGTTTTGCTGGAGGCCTGCAAAGCTTGACATAAGCAAAAGCCTATCAGATGTTGCACAGCCTTTTCAGACCACATCTCCAAGGTACTACCAAGACATCATATTGTGAAATATCAAATCTATGAAGAGGCAGCCCAGCGCAGGGCATCATACAGTCATGCCCAATACATAGGCAATGCTTTCAGCTTGTCAATTACAAACCTGTTTTCTCACTCTTGCTTCACTGAACTTTATCCTCCTTGCAATGCTTCCAATGGCAAGCTAACTGCACAAACCACATCTCTAAAATGAAAAATAATTTATTCAGCATTTGCATGTGGTAGGCCACAGAATCCATTTTTGAAAAGTCTCGCTGAGAGGCTCATACACTTTTGCCAGATATTGTCTTGTAAATTAAAAGATCATACCAAAGGATGTCTGTGAATCTGACTTTGTAGATTTACTGCAACTGGAGAACTGTAATGCATGCCAGACAGACTTGGAGACTTGCACCCTCTCCAGCAAATTCATGATAAAGGATGTTTAACACCTGAACCATGCTATTTAGAAGCTGCCTTTACTGGATAAATTCCTTTCTGATTTTTGTTTCTCTGAATGGGCCAAAGAGCTGTTGATTGCTAGCAGTAACACAATAAAATATTTGTATGCAGAAACAATGTGTGGGACAAATGGGAGCTACCTGAAATAATTTCTCTTTAAAACCTATGGGCTGCTGCCATGTAACTTGTGCATATGGGGAGGTAGAAAATTTTAATTCTGTTTTGTAGGAAAGATTCAACAGTCATTGATCTGGTTATCACTGATTTAAATGCCAGGTTGATTGTTCCAGAGTTTTCACTGTTTCTCTTTTTTTCCTTGTCCCTAGCTCCCTACACACTGCTCCCCCTCACAAACTGGCATTTGCCATCAATATGCATTAAGAACAGCTGACCCTCAGAATCATTTTGTCTATCCTGGATGCCATTATTCTTAAAGGCAATGACAACATATTTAGCATGACTACAGAAGCTCTGAGAATGCACACTGGAGTGAACAAATCAGTACTGTAATCTCAGTTCATTATTTTCATACAGCAAATTCTGTAACACTGTGCCACAACAAAACTGACTCATCACAGACACAGTCAATCTTAAGACACTCACCTGCTCTGGAGGAGTTTGCATTTGGGAACCATCACAAAAGTCCCATAACTATTATACCTACCAGAAGTATGTTTTAGTATCAGTAGGACATGTTGAGTGATGGACACCACTCACTTTGGCCACAGCTCTATATTTAATCATGCCTGAGACCTCTTCTGAGTGGTTATAGCTAATTGAAATGGAGTAATGATAGTCTTATTTTACTTCATTTCTTTTTTTCCTCAATGTGCCTTACATAATAGTTACCAATAAGGAACTTGAATACTACTTGTACTCTCCTTCTGCCTCACTTTATTTGGATCCTACTGATGTTTTTCAAAGGTTTCTAGGGACCTGTATAAATGTGTGCTCTGCAAATTTTGCTGCTGCTGCAAATTATAAACAAGTGTATACAGTCATGTCCCCAGTGCTTCCAATTGCATCTTGGAAATTATCTAATATTTGATAATGTTGCTGTTATAATGTCACACTCGTGTTACAAATTTAGAAATTAGAAAGAAGCTTATTTCTGTAGTTATTAAAAAGTTACGTCTATAAAATCAGGTTCAAATTCAGCTCTTTAGAGCACTGAAATAGATTGTAGAACATTTTAAGTAATAGTATCAGTAGAAGAAATAATCTATAATAGTTGAATACAGAGGACAAAAACTGAATTTCCAGTTAATTCCAGAAGGTTTCCAGATGAGAAGTTCGTCTTCATAGGACAGCTACCATTGGGGAATCTTATAGCACTGACAGAAACTTATACAAGCAGAATTCGTGCCTAGACTACAGATTTGAACCAGCCTGGGCCCAGGCTTTCCACTAGCTTATTTGCTTCACCATGGCAATATGAAACTTCTACATTTCAGAAGACTCCAGCTCAGCATCTTGAGAAGCTCCCTTCTAGGAAAGTCAGACCTTACTCTGCTATCAGTATGAACTCACCATTGTGAGCCACAGCCAAGAACCAGGACAAAAAGTTATTCCCTGCTTCTTCTTGCCATTAATCACCACCTTCCCGCTGAGTCTGAGCTGCTCTGATCTTCCTTTACTGTCCTGGAAAGCAGCAGCTGTTGGCTCCACCTCCCACTTGAGCCAAATCTCTCTCCATGTAGCCACCTGGAGAAAGGAGAGGAAGACTAAGTTTTGTCTATACCATTAACTGAGAAGATGCAATTAAGGGTACTTATCCCGAAGGAGAGTAGTGGTTCACCACCTGAGTTGTCTGTTCAGTGCCTACCATGCAGTAGATAACGGCCTAGAGCTTTTCTCCCCCATAAAACCAAGGCAAAAGGCCAAGTTTGGTGGGATTTTGGGTTTTCTTTTTTCATTTTAAGTCGGGAATAGGTGCTGTTAGATTCTGCTTTCTAATGAGAAAAACAGCATGATTTCTGTACTCTGCTGCAGTAGCATAACAGTAGTAAGATGTTCACATGTAAAGTGGCCTCTTATGTATGTATTAGGTCCTTTCACATTCTGCCAAAAACAGTAGCCAAAAAGAAGTTATTTCAGTTCAGAAATTAATCTGGGCAATTATTATCACTAGTGCTGCAAAAGGCAAGTCTAATCCTTGTTTTTGTACTGATGACATGCATACTTAAATATACTCTAGTTTGGATGAAGTAGCAGTACACTCACTTGGCCCAGCCCCAAGGCTCTATTGGATATGGGCAGAGAAACACACTCAGCATTATTCATGATCAATTCTATTAAAATATTCTTTATTTCTTCACTTAATTCTTTTCATTTCAGATGTTTTCTCTACATTCAGTGTATAGTGAGGCAGTGTGTCATGGATGGTGTGCAATGTCTTAGAGTGTTAACACACCAACACTTGTGCAGTAAATTACTGAATATGCATATCAGCAGCAAATCAATATTACTCCAGCTGAATTTCTTGTGGACCTTTGGAGGCAGTCTAGTTCTAAGCAGCAGCTAAACTTTTGTTAACAGCAGAAGCTTGACAAGATTGTCCCTGATGAAAAATAATGGTCATAACTTTTGCAGGAGCCAGAATGGTCTGATTGTGAAGAGCCTGAACTCAATAAATCCTGAAACTTATTGGCATCCACCAGTCAGGTGCAAATCTGTGAGCTCTAGCTTACAGGTTACCCTGCATGCAAAACTCATCAAGATGAAGAGGTCCTCATCTCTCACAAGTGAAATATCTGTAGAGCTCAGAGGCTTCAAAACTAGAAAGAGTTGGAATATACTTTCTACAGGAGATGATGGCTCCTAACTCCCACCATATTCTAGTTCAGCAGGAGCTGGGAAGAAAGCAAAATACTTCCAATGAGCCTGAGAATGAATGACTCTCATCTCCTGCTGAGCTCTTGCTCAGCTGAGAACCTTAATAAACATGATTGTTCTCCCTACCATTCAGGTGATATTAGAATTCTGTACTGTGCTGATAGGTGACTCAAACTCCTGATGAAATAAAGAGAAATATTTTAAGCTGCTTCAAAAGTCAGTGTGTCAGGTCATACATTTGTGCTAAACCAGTTTTTATTTTAATAACTCCCTAATAGATAACGATTTAAATTTTTTTCTTTCTTTTTTATCTCCGGGTATGACTTTATCAGAGAAAGTGACAAGATTTATGAATTTATGAACCTCAAAAAGCACCTTCTACTTCTGGGTAAAACTTCCATACAAAATAGGAATTGTCTTTCTAATGTTCCATCTGATGTTCACAAACAGACTCAGAGTTGAAGGATTGTTTTCCACTTAATATCATTTACATGAAGACTAGTGGCATCAGGCTAGTGAGAGATGACAATAAGACAATAAACCATTTAAATCATAACAGGACAGAAAACTAATCCAGTGCCATATAAAATTGTTTTGTTTTTGTTCTATCAGTTTATATTGTAACTCTACCTTGTATTCGTTATCATACAATTTAATTGCTTTTCTGAATTTCCAGGGTACTTTTTGTTTATTTTTTGCTTTAATTTCTACATTCATTAACTGGCTGTGAATGTTGTTTTTGGCTTGCTGCCTCCTTCCTGCCTTAGGGAGTATTTCTTAGTGGCTAACAGTAGGTGCTGAGTCCTGAAGTGTCGATTCAGAGCAACGGAGACAGGTGGGCCGTCAGCAGGAGTAGTAAAGTGATATGCCCCCATAAATAGGAAACTGTGACAGCCTGCAGAAACAATCTATTTTTCCTTTCAAACTTCAGGCGTAACAGCTTCTAAACTCCAAAAGCCAGATTCATGCAGGAAAAAAACCCGCAATAGTTTATAAATCAATTTCATAGCTAAAGAAATTTTCCTCTGTTGTAGTATGTAGTTATGTATGGAGGAACAGTTTAAAAGAAAGAGAACGTGGTAAGTTGCAACACATGGAAATTCAAATGGCTGCATTTGGCAAAAGCTTTTCCCCTCAGCTGTCCCCCACTTGGAGACAATTGCAAATGACATAAGGTTTCTCCTTGGGTAAACAGACAGTGATTTAACATATATTAGATGACATCCTAGATAGGAAGAACAAACTGACACAATATTATTTTCAGTATTACTAATATTACGCTATCAGTTGAGTTTTGTAATTTTTGAAGTCTGCAATTGTTCTAAATGAACTTTTATTCCTCCCCCTTTCTCCTAATTCACACATAACTTGCATACATTACTTAACTGTCATCAGTGCTGAAGGAGAAGAAAAAGAAGCTCCTCCATCCTGGTGGAGAACAGAGTTTGGTTTCTATTTTTTTTTAAATTGAGTGTTTAAAGACGTATTTAATATTTTCAGTATCTTTAAAAATGTTGACTGTGTATTTTAAATCTTAAAATATGTTCATAATTAGGACTGTATGATTTTAATAAATGAATAGAATTTATTGGCTTTCAAAATGCTAACATTTTGAATGCTGGTGAGATGGAAAAGGAGGGGTCCCTACAGGCTTTGTAGTAAAAGCAGGAAAAGATTGTTGTGTCACAAAGATTCACTCCCTCACTTTTGGGCATTCTGATTTTGCTTGCTGAAGCAATAGCCTTACAGCCTTTGCTGTTCACTGAGAGCCCCTCTTCTATGTCCAAAGCACACAATTGCAAAGAAAATTACTTTATTTAACATTTTCACAGCACTCCCCATGCTCTACCCTTGGCTGGGGTATCTAAGCAATTACAGGTTACCCATAAATAAAGTGGCAGTAAACAGCTAGCACTATAGCATTACCTAAACAGACAGTGCCATTCAGAGATGAAAAAGAGAAGCCATATGAGAATCGGGTCACCCATGAAAGATCATGGGGGAGATACTTGCATTTTACCAGCTTTGATGCCTTGAACCTGTTATGGTCATTTCTATTTCTTGGAAAAGCTGGAAAGAACCAGTGTCTTTTCTTGCAGAAAGAATTGTGAAACTCCCTCGGAGAAAGGCTATCTGTCAAATAAAATAAAGAGCAAGGGATGTGTCCACAATTTTCTTTCATAAACACGAAATAAAAAACTTAATCAGAAAATGTAGTAAAATGTGACACTTAAAATCCATCATCTTTGAATATTTATGGAAATTTGCATCTGAAGATCCCTGACAGTTACTATGCTGTTCCCAAATAGTAACTCAGGAAGTTCTTTCATATCTTATCTACTTGAACCTATTTATCACATGAAGTCAGAAATCACTGTTAAAATGCAACAATAATTCCAAAAATGGACGGTTATATATAAATATATTTTCATTACTTAGCAGGACCCAAAGCAAGATAAAGATCATTTATAAAAGCAATACCCCCTTGTAAATTTAAAATAATGCATGTAAAAATAAGTAGATATTCAGCTACACAACATTAGAAGCTTTTCAATCCATGTAAATACAACACTCAAGACAGACTGGACTTTATTAATTGAATCTTGGCTTCTGCTATGCAGGTTTCTATTTCTTTTCTCCTACTTTTTTTTGGTTTTGATTAGAACCTTGGAATATTTAGCTACAAGAGCTTAAATATTTCCTGCTATGGTTGATGTTGAACTCCGCATTATTGCATAAGAGCACTTAATTCCATAACATTATATTTCATCTCTCCCTAGAAAATAACTGCAAAGGCAAAAAGAGCTGTTATAAAAGGTTGCTGTGTTCTGTTAAATCAGTACTCCATGCCATTCCAGACCTGGCAATTCTGAAATGTGTTTAGTGATTCCGAAATGCTGATTGAGTAGATACAGTTGTGAAAGTGTTTCTCAAACACCTTTAGAGTACTTTGTGAAGCATTACACACAAATATAATCTCAACTACTGCTATTAGACTCAGAGAAAATGCTGTTACATTTACCTTATGCAACAGAATACACAGAGTTTCAATTTTCAAGTTTCTTAGATAATTTTGCTGCATGAAAGGTAGTGAAAATTTGCAATAGTCATCAATGAATATCTAGAGTGCAGCAAAGTATCTCACATATTGACTCTCGATCAGAAAGCATAACATAACAAATCTTTCACTGAAATTAGTCAGACATCCTAGTACAAACAATAAACCCAATCTGATTGTGACAATATTACACCATAAAGATATCAAGGACGAATTAGTCACATAAGATTTATACAAGTGTTAAATTGACCCATGGACTACAAATTTCATTCTGCCTCTCATTTGTATATTCTTGTATTTGGATTCATTGATTATTGCAGCAAGTTTGCAAATCATAAGCTGTGATTAAACTGATTAGAATTTATTATTTGCATTTAAAATTTTCCTTTTAACTAAAGATATAAGCATTTGGCTTCTAAAAATAATAGCTGTCTTTTAAAAATTTACATTATTGAAAATTTTTTTAAGCTCACATCATAGCTACTTTAAATAAGCCTTATTGGGCTGCATGCTAAGTTTATGTGTATTTGCCCATGCTGCCTTCTTCTGAAATAGATGTGTGATAAACAGTAGCAAACACATTTTTATTTGTATTTATTAGAGTCGTTATATATTTCAAACTAGTTCCAAGATAATTGGTTCTCTGCATTGCAAAAATGCTTAAGAATTTCATGGGAAGGAGCATGCTACCAAATATTTCAGTTTATATGATAGTTAAAAGAATTAAGACCAGTGGTTAGTGATGCTGGTTAGCAGTAACAATTTGTGAAAGGCCAGGACAGTAGACTTTGAAAGGCCAGGATGTAGATATATGCTGTAAGGATTTAAGGACCATTTAAGGACCAATAAGGAGATATTGGGTATGCAGACATGGAGAGAGCACTTCTGTTAAAATTCAGATCTGTTTTGGGTTCTAGAAAGAACTGGATGAATTTATTAGCTCTCTATAAACAATTTGCAAACATCAAAACTAGAAATAAGAAAACCTATTGGTTTTATGTTGTTATTATTGGAAATAAAACTTTCTTGCTACAGACCATTTTATATTCATAGAAATCCAACAATTAGATCACTAAAATCAGCAACTATAATTTGATGTATAAAAATTTAATAATGTCACATTGACTAACACTCCAAGCTGCAAACAAGCACACGAGTTTCCAATTTATTACTGTTCCTATCTCTGCTTTACTTGTTACTGATATATCTTTTCAGGAAGTCTTCAGCACCTGACAAAGTTTCTGACATTTATTTTAAGATTCACACAAAATTATAATACGGCTTCTTTAAGCATGGAAATCTAACAGAAGCTCAAAACCACCAGATAGCAAACGACTAGTGAGAAGTTCTTAAATAGCACAAACAGACTTAAGTTATTTGTAAATCAAATAATACATAATGTATCTGTTTCCCTTAAAATACAGTATTGTGGTTCTTAATTAATTGTGAGTAATTGTTAAACCACTAAGCAGGTGTGTGAAATGGAAATACATGAGAAGACAGATTTGAAATCTAGAAGAAAATTAAAATGTGACTGAATGCATATTCCACACTAAGCATACTCAATTTATTAATTTATTAATCTCAGAAGCATATTTGTAGGTCTGAGGCAACTTCTTTTTATAAGAGTTATATACATATATAACATATACAAGTATTTAAATGCATGTATACAAATTTGCTTTATATAAATTTATTCTAAAAAATACATACATATAGTATAGACTTGAAAGCAGAGTTGCAAAATATACATTCATTTATAGAAGTTCAGGCTTTCCCTATTTCTCCCACAGCAAGCAGAACAAGTGGTAGAAGAATGTGGGATTTCCTCCACCCCCCCAAAAAATAGTTTTCTGAAAAACTCTGTCTAATCTAATGAATACTCACCCAGATGTTTTTGGCCTATTAATAGTCTGCCAGGAAGGCTCTTTGTCCCTACAACCATGAGAGTTACATGTGCCAATGACCTCTGACATGCTGATAAGGTGGGCTGGAGGCTGCTGCATACATAGAAATAATGAAAACAATCAAGAAAGCTGCCGTTGCTCCCTTCTGCAAGAAAAATATATCTGTTTACTTTGATTTAAAAATTTTCTGCCTGAAATGTTGGTTTTATAATATAGACCATTACTGTCTGAAAGATAGAAAATATCTGCCCAATTTGGTAAGTAGGTATATTTTTGACTGTTTCAGAGAATTAATAACTGCTGATAAAATTATAACAAAATTAGGCCTAAAATTCATATTAAATATTTGGGGAATCTTCCCAGGAATTTTGGTCTTCAAATTAACAGATACTGGTCGCTCTATACACAAACACTTCAGTGGCCAAAAAGACTAATGTAAGAGGAGAAGTCCAGTTTTTAAATTGAAATATTATTATTATGGGCCTATGTGAAAATTAGCCTGGTAATGTAATCCTATATCTTACATGGAGAAGAATGGGGAACATTTAGAATATTTTTAGTGGGAGATTTTTCCTTCTAAAAGGAAATTCCTACACTGTAAACACTCTCTTAACTTAGAGCAATTTTTTCTAGGTGTCTTTTGTTCTTCGGATTTATTTTGTGTGATATTTTTGCTTGGTTGGTTGGTTTGGTTTTATTTTTGGGGAGGGTAGAACTGAACAGTTGCAAATTAAATATCTAGTGCTCTGTTAACAGTCTAACATCTCATCTGAAATGATCTCAGGGACTGCTGTGACCACACCGTTCTGTGGCTGCAGGTGGCTGGCCAGAAAAGAAACAATGCATGGTGTGTACTGCATGTAGCTTCAAGATACATCTTGGGAGGTCTTTGTATGTTGCCATGAAATCCAGCCTGTAAAAAAGACTAAAGCATGTGATTCTACCCTAGGGTTCCCTGGGGGTCACAAAATTGCATTTCCTAATGTTCATAGTTGGCTGAAAATTAATAGTTTTCATCCAAAAATGTTTTGGGCTTTCATTTCCTGCCAGAAACTTAAATATTATGCAGGACAGCAGGAGAAAAATGGACAAGATTTGTTTTATTTAATTTGTTTTTTTAATTAGGTGTTTTAATTTTATGTCACTCAAGCATTATCATCCCATGGGAAAATCCTTTGCTACCTGCATAATAAATATTTTTGTTCACTATATATCAAAAACATATCAAAGCATTATATTGAAAACTTTAAAAGAAAATAGAAGGGTGCTTATAGACCTTAATAGTGAATCAGAAGAAAGATGTAAAAGTTGTTTTACAGAGGTTAAACAGAGCAATTTCTACCACTGCATTGCTGGAACTCTGATGCCAAAGTCTGGAAGAGAGTTTTTGTAATAGATGTAGGGCTCAACAAATACACAAATTCCTTTTCCAAAGAGCTTACAATCAACGTAGAAAACAATTTGCCAAGATTAAAATGAGTAGTATGTGGTGCCCACACAAAGTAGTAATTTCAGAAATTTTGAAAATTGATGGTAATATGTTGGTCCCTGAAAGGAAAAGAAATGGAAAAAAAAATTGCTCCTTTTAAAAAACAAGAAGGACTATTAAGTTATGCAACATTAAACATAGACAAAAGATCTGTGCCAAAGGCAAATCCCTGTTTCAGGTAATAAAGATACATTAACTGCTGGAGAGGATGTTATGTAACTAACAGCCATAAGAAAATGTGATGAACTGTGAATTTAATAAAAACTTCTAGATAGTTTTAACTGAATGCAGTGTCCTCAAATAGATGCTGTAACACGATTCTTAACTTGTCAGAGAGGTATCTCAAACAAATTGTGACTTGTCCTTGTTTAATAACAACAAGAAAATCATTACCATCTTTGTTCAGGATGCCTTGAATTCCCTGCAGGTTAACAACAGCTTTATTGTTCTTTCTGAATTCTTAATACACTAACGAAAATATTTGGATTAAAAATATGACAAGGAAATTCCAAGTTTTCTCTATTTTTGGGGGTTTTTTAAAATTTTTATCTTCTTATTTGCTAAAAAGGAAAGCGTGCTCCCATTATTTTACTGACCTTTTTAAGCCTTGATTTGTCTTCTTAGATTCACTCAACTTTTCTTTCTTTCTATTTCATACATGTGGCTGAAGATAAACTTTCATCAAGACTAACTTTCTCATCTCAGTACAAAAATTTCCCTTCCCTAAAAATGTAAGGAAAAGAATTATTGCTGTAGAATCAAGTCCTGCAAGATCCTGGGTACTGCATTTCTCATTGGGAGAATCTATATTGTATTTGTAACGTGGCCTGGTATTAAAACTTGATTTCTATAGACATGCTTAGGAAAAAAACTTAGACCTAGACTTATCTCAGAGTCACAGAGTGGTTGAGTCTGAAAGGGACTTCTGAAGATCATCTGATCCAACTCCACTGCTCAAATGAAGCCACCCAGACCCAGTTGCCCAGGCCTGTGTTCTGACAGCTTTTCAATGTCTCTTTCCCAAGGTACAGGACTTTTTACTTCTCCTTTTTGAACTTCATGAGATTCCTGTCCACTCTTTCTACAGGCAGCATATGAATCTGCTTTTTGCTCGAGAAATTTTTAATCATGGCAGCTCTGCAGAGCAAACTCTTCTGATCATTGACAGAACACATAAAGAATATGTGCAAATTTGCCCTACCCTTAAATACAACCACAAGGCTCCAGGAGCTCTAGAAGAGAAGGCAGAGAGCTCTATGGACCACATATTATGGCATCTATTGTGATTCTGAGTATAAGGAAATGAAAAGCCCATCAAATCAATTATTCTTCAGGTCTGTCAAGTTTTATCTCCCTGCATAATCAATGCAGAGAAAAAAAATTAACACTACAATAAATATAATGACTACGATTCCTTCCCAACTATGACTATCTCACAGGAGATGGCTTGAAAACATTTTAGTGTTTCCACTGCAAGCCAATATACAGAATCTGATTATTTTTAATTATTGATTTTTACCCAGTCTTGTGCTGTTTTCTGAAGAAAACAACAAATTCCTGATGAATTATAAGCCAATGAGAGACGTATTGTTTGGAGTATTTTTTTTTTTTTCTTGTTGTTCTTGGGAGTTCGTTGTTGGTTTGGGTTTTTTAAATACATAGGAATTGCATAGAAGCATATTCTAACCTGTTTCACATATGAATTCCCTAATGGCCCCTGGATGCTTGGCATATAAAATCCTGGAGGAATATTTCTGAAAACATTCTGAAGGTATTTGTTCCATTGTAAATGAATATTCACTTCAGATTTTTCATGTATTTTATTTCTTATTTCACTAAGCTGTTTTTAAATGTCTGCTAAGAAATTGTGTCTGAAACATAAAATAATGCTGAAGACAAACTACTGAGGCCCTTCCTTAGTTTTGGAAATATAATTTAATGAAAATTATATAAAATTAATTTATATAAAGACTGTTAAATTTGGTCTTAAATTCCTTTGCTGGGCTAAAAATTTCCTGCATTGACAGTGAAATCTATTAAGTAAAATATTCTTCCACACAAAAAGGGACAACACTTAGAAGTTCCAGAGAAATATGCTAAATATGATTCCTAGTACCCCCAAAACATACAGTTACTGGAAATTTTGTTGGATGTTGGTTAAATGTCAAAAATATAATACATAAAATAATAAAAAAAAATTATAAATTGTTATGAGAGACCGAAATGTTATAGAAAATGGCTTAAACATCGTTCTGAAGGATTTTTTTGCCCTTTATAGCAAAACTGTATAAAGGACCCATGGAGAGGTGATATTTTCTACTTAATCTGTCTCTGTCACTCTCTTTCTCTTCCCTTCCCCCATTTTTAAAAATAAGTAATGTTTTTTGGTTTTTTGGTCTACCAGCAGTATTGCTGTTGTTGGAGAAAATCCTCAAGCAGTCAGCCTGAGACAGAATCAGCTTTTGTGCCAAACAAAAACATTTAGTAAAGTTACAAAGCATTGAAACGATATGAAATATTGGACATCTTTTGATAATAACAGAGGATTGGATTTTTTTACCTGGTCCTACCTTGTGGAACTCACCTCAGAGTGTTCTCCTTCCTGGTAAAGTCTGGCAGGGAGCAGAGGTAAGAGGGCATACACTTATTTTGGCCCAGTCACTGTGTGAAGAAACACAGCTGGTGCAGAGTCGTCCTGTGATTTGCTGTGGATAGAGGTGAAACAAGGAGGGAACTCCCTCACTCACAGGAGGGAGCTCTACTCCATGAGTCCTCTGGCTTAAGTGTTACTTCTTTTTCTGAGCTGTGACTAAAAGTACACATTAGTACACTGAGTATAACATAACTGAAGAAAACTGATATGATGGATGGTTCTATCACGTGTATCAGAACTGTCTTGAGTCTCCAGCTACAAAAAAATTTGAATTCAGCTCCTGGGGAGATGGACTGGTATATCTTGAAATTTAATTTGCACAGCTAAAAATTTGTAGAGTCTATATACTATTATGTCTGATCCTAGAAAATCTGTTTCTTTTGTGGCAGAAACATACTGGTGCAATCAATCATACTTGAACCTGAAGATCTGGGACAGCCTTAGCAGAAAAAAAAGCAAAAGAGAAACATGACACGAGGTCAATTCTGACAGCTTAAAACTGTGGTATCTGAAAAACCAATGAGATCATATGATTTCTCAGAACATGCAATGGATTATAGGAGAATACAGCCTGCAGGCACACTCTTTGGATATATGCCCAAGACAGACAACAGCATATGTTCAAGCACAGGGACATCAGAGTAGTGGAACAGAAAATAGCTGTGTGCTTATCATAAGATGTGGCAAAGCAGACAGGGGCCTGTTTTCCCTGGAGGTGTTTCCAGGGGCTGGTGTTTGTTACTAGGTGATATTGGTGTTTGGTACTTGGCTTCCTATGCCATTTACACATGGAGTGGAATATACAAGAGGAGTATTGGATCACCTTCAAGCAGCAAGTACTCCCTTCCAGTAAACAGTGAGAACTGTTAAGGACTAATAAATTGTCTTGATGGATCAGCACAAAATGGTAGGATTGGTGGTCATGTAATTGTGATTCATTTGAGGAAATGCTTTGTGACTAATGGCCCTCAAACACCTACATCCATCTGTGCATTGCAGTTGTTGATGCTACTTATCTAATTCTGTAAGATGGAAAACCTAATATTTTTAAGATGTGCTGAGGGATCTTTCTTTTGCTTTGTATTTGCATTTCTTGTTTAGGTGTAAATCTTTACTCAGCAAAAACATGAGAATGTCCATAAGAGAATATTGATGGATTTTCTTTTCAGTTTTATACTCTTAAAGAACAGTATTTTAGCCAAAGACCATATCTGTTTTCTTCCTCTTGCACTCAAACACATAAAAGCTAGGGCTGATAAAGCAATGCATTTATTTTCTCAAAAGAATAGACTTACAAAAGTAGTCAGGCAACACCTATAGCAAAATACAAGGATGAAGTTCTGCTTCTGGTACAAAGGTAGAGCTACCTGTCTGAGGGAGGGTTTCTCAATGGTCAGTAATCCAAAAAGCAAATCTTCTTCAGCTACAAATTCTCATGTACATACTGTTTCTTAGCTCCGTCAAAAATCAAATATCTGCACTATGGGAACATGCCTCCTCCTGCTTGGAAAGAACAATTAGGTTTCTGTCTATGCCTCACTGCACTACTCCTTAAACATTCCACGGGTTTTGTAGGCCAGAAGAGAAAGCAGTGGAGCATGGATTTGAAGATTTCAGTCATTCAAATGGGATGTAGACTTGGGGTTCTTTAATCTAGGATTCTGAAGCAAGTTTATAATATGTTGTCAATGTTCCTGCTGTCCATAAGCCACCGATTGTGCACAGTACCTAAAATCTCCCTAGTAGGAGATAAAACCTTCTTTTGGGAATGACAGCCCACACATATGCTTTGAGCAATCCAAATTCAATTACTCAGTGGTGTGACACAAATTCACATTTCCCACTTCACCTAAAAAAGATCTTTAGCTACAGGAACTGCTAAGAAGCTCTGCAGGATGTACTCTTAACCCAATCTGTTAAAGTGCTCTACTTGTATGGCATAATTAAAAAGACTTGTGAGCCTGTCTCTCAAACTAAACAAAAGCTTGTAGTGCTTTTCTGGAACGCTCTTTAAGGAGTACAGAGGTACTGGTCTCTGAGCAAGGAGGGTAAAAATATACATTATATTTTCCTTCAATATTTCCTATAAAAGATTGTGTTACACTTATCTGAAAATAACTTCTTTTTTATTACCACTGTCAGTGAATATATTGTTTGCTACATGCATTCAAGGAGTTCATCAGTAGAGCAAGCCGAACAGAATTCAGACTAATTTTGAGGTGGCTGTTGTGAAATTCAAGATGATGGAAGAAAATAGTAATATAAAAGTTATCACTTGTTGGGGTGAAAGGAATACACTAACAAAAAGAGAAGTTTTGCTTCTCCTGCCACACTGGACCCCTTTTCTACTGCTTAGCAACGGATAAGATGCCACTTATTTGGAGACAGGAAACAGAAACAGCAAGAAAGCTGCACACAAAGCTGGTATCACTGCAAGTGTCCTGTACAGCTCATTGGTGCACAGAGATTTGGCCTATAATGAAGTTATTTGCATTCACATGCAGGCCCGGTTGTGTGGACATCAGTCCAGACTCTGGGAGCTGTTGTTTCACTGAGTCAAAAGAAATTTGCACATGAAAGCCACATCCGCATTACTTAACTCTACAGCACACCAGGATTGCCTTCCTTTTAGACCAAAGCAAATCTAAACGTATGATTAAATCTTCAGAGGATTTATTTTATTTCTTGTGGATAGCTGCTAGACCTGAGAAATGGTGAACAAACTGCACGAAAAGAATTTGAGGTGTTACACACTCTGAATCTCATCACCCTTACAGTAGAGCCATATAAAAGCAGAATTTTTTCCAATCTCCCCAGCCAGGTTTTCTGCCAGTTGGCAATGTGAAGGCATTCGTCTTTTCAATATCTCCCATGCCTCTCCAATTTAACTGCAAACTTTATTCTTATGTGCAACTAAGATTGAAAGGAACAGGCATGTCTGATGTTAAATACCGATTGCATTAAACTGAAAAAAAAAAAAAATTTGTGTCACTGTCAGATTGAGAATTCAAAATTAAAAGTTATACTAGAAGCTAACTCTGGACTATAACATACATAAGGCTAATTAGCCACATGGTCAATTCTTTTTCATCAGCACAGATGCACAAAGTACCATTTATGGTTTTTCAGTTGGAAAAACACATTAGTGATTCTCCACAGAACCTGACACTGATACAATAATTTGCACTTGATATAGAGGTCAACCTGCCACCATTGTATTTCTGATGTAAATTTGTTTTCTGTCTCTAAATAAATAAATAAATAAATAAATAAATTACAGGAGAAAAAGCCTCAATATTAGCAATGTCTGGGGAATTTAGTCACAAAGTCTTTGGCTTTTTCACCAGTTACAGCTCCAGCACTGACAGTGCAAATTCCTTTATAGGATCCCGTTAATGCACTTCAATCCTGACCTGAAAGAACCTTTATGGCTGACAGGATAGTTAAATTTTCATGTCCATTCAATCTTTGGCCTCTGCATTAAGACTGCCCACAGTGGTGCAAATTAACACCAATTATTCTGATGTTTTATGTACTGGGCTGAAAGCACCAACTCATTTTACACAGGCCATCACCCAGCTGTCAGATGTTAATGACTTTTGGTTACTTCTGTCCTGCTTCAGATTCATCTGAGTAGCTCAGAGTTGAAAGGATCTCTGTTTCATTAAGAAACTGAACTGTATAACCCTCTTATCATTCCCTTTCACAAATTCAAGTGTAAATGTTTATTTTCCCATTAAATAATAACAAAGCCCTAGCCTGTTGCAAACTCAGTGGATTTCTGCCAGTATAGAATTTAACCTAGTCATGTCAGCTGCTTTAGGCATGGGCAGAATTTTGTGCCTCAAAGCTGGTCAAATAAAGATATATGTGCATCTATGTTCATAATTTTATTTCATTTTATATTTAAATGTTTTATTCTGAACACTTGTCATTCAAAACACACTAGTATAAGAGCTGAAGATTATGCCACTATTTCTTAGGATGGAGGAATAATAAAAGCATTTGTTAGCAAAAAATTTATTTACTTCATATTCACCATGGAAATTGTTGGATTGTGATACTATTTGCTAGCACCACTCAGTCAGCACTTTGTTTCGTGGATATACTTTTCCTGTAGCTTACAGCATAGATGGCTTCAATATGCCCTCTCCTTATAACAGCTACAAGGATAACCTGTTCCAGAATAGTCTCTGAAGCAGCTGACAGAAGTGCAGTTTTGTGGGCCACCATTTGTGAAATCTTCCTCTTTCTGTTATAAGACAGAGGCTGAGACTTGCAGTCTGCAAACTTATTATCTAATAAAGTTATAATACCTGTTGAGCAAAGTGTCAAGGTATGGGAACGAAGAGTAACAGTACAGAATGTACAGCACTGCATGGACATTCAGCCGTAAAAAAGTCAAGGCAAAAGGGGAAGATGAAGAGGCTCCTAAAGGGACTGTACATTCACTTGGGACTTGTATTCAAAATGTTCTATTATTTTAGGATTTTAGGAAGGTAAGCAGTGTGTGCGGTGACAGGTAAGACCTAGATGAGAGAAAACAGCCAAGCTCAGTGACTGTATGTACTGAGCTCCTTTATTCCAGAGAAGTCTAGAGAGAGACACTGCAATAGTCTAAGTATTAAAAGGAGCTTAATCTGCTTGCTATTCTTATGGCTGAGAAGATGAGAAATAGGAGATCAGATTGAAGAGAAGGTTAATTTGTACTTCAGAAAACCCTCTCAGGAGACATTTTTAAGAATACTTCAGAAAGCCTGTATCAGGAAGGTAAGAAACCACCCTAGATGAACCTAATGTAGATTCAGCTACCTGTCTTAGAAAGTTAGATTTAACAAGATAAACTTTTGAGTTGATTAAATTCCATTATTTATTTTGTCAGCTGACTATAATAAATAATGCAAGATAACATTGCTTACAGTATTATTTGTCTGCAGACAATGTTTTACATCCAGCTGCATGACACAGTTCTATCTATGAGATAACCTCATAGAACAAACAGGATTTGTCTCTAAATTTGAGGTGCTTATTTCCAGAACTTACTGAGTTGAATGTGGTTGTGTGCCACAGGAGTGATGACTACTGCCTCTTTCAAAACCTTCCAGAAAATCACCATGGTTGGAATCTTAGGGTTTCACCATAGATTTGGGCTGAAGCAATACCCAGCAGGGTGAAAACTTTTAAAACAGTTTGATATTCATCTTACATCCATATCTGGGGAGAAAGGCTTAAAATGATGCTGTTGGTCACTAACCATATTAAACCTTAAGTATTGATAGATGTCTTTTCATACCCCACTTCATGCAGAAGATAATCTCTAGGACTAGAAATTTGCACTAAAAATGGATGAATTTCTTCAGGTTCTGCATGGTAAATTTGCTTACCATTAATGCAGTATTTGCAGTAACTACAGGACATGTGTGGAAACAAGCAAATGCTGAAATGTTTTAACTGCCACTCTGATTAATTGAGATTTTATTAATTTAGGTATGTAGGCAAAATAATTACCATTGGATTATTCAAATCTTATTTATTGAAGATTAACTGTCGCATAGATATAATTAAAGCTCTGTGAAACAAATAATAATAGTGTTATAACAGTTTTTATGTACATACACACACACACTTGCAGCACTGCATCAAAGCACTTATGGCTGCAGAAGAATGCAGCATAAAATTTTGCTGTGTATAGAAATCAAGAAAGAAAATATGAAATAGAAATTAACCATTATGTTTCAGGCATTAAACTGTTTTCTGCTATCCTTGCTCCTTCCTTTTTTTTCTTCTGCAGCTTTTTAAGATTTTGAGGAAAGTATTGTAAGAAAAACTTAATTAATAACATTAGTGGTGCTACCCAGCAAGGTACTGGAATATATTTGTAGAATTAATGGTATCACTAGTAACACTCTTGACAACAACTCCACAGCTGTGACACAAGCTTCCTGACTTGCTCTAGAATAAGAAGACGTGACAAAAGCCTTTTTAACTGTTTTCAACTCCTTGGACTTCAAAATATAAGGCCACCTTAAGCAGATACAATGCAAAGCTATGCTGCATTAACAATGTGCCATAATGTAGTTATTTGCAAAAATAGAATTAGCATTCAGCCTGATGCTCTCCACTGTCTTCCTCATAACCACAACTACCTTCCAAATGTGGATGTAGTCATTTTTTATGCTGCTGTTCCTCACAAGTATAATAATGCACATCACAGCAAAAAGTAACTCAGCACTCCTTGAAATGCTTCTAAAGAAAATGAGGACACTAATAATCATTACCTTTGATCATCCAAAATCTTCAGCATGTGAAAGGGCTACTAATTTAGAAACAAAGCACTCTGGGTGTTGAGTTTTCACATGCATCAGGAGGGGGAAATATGGATAATTGCAAACTCTTTTTGACTTAAGAGGTCAAGTTTATAATTAGTAATAGTTTGTATTGCAACAGGATCTGAGTATTTCCAAGTCAAAGAGCTTCTTTTAGCTACTGTGTGGGGCAAGAGTACAAGAAAGCTCTTGCCCAAAGAGGATAGGAAAATATACATGCCAGTAAACATTAGACAGTAGAAAACATTTAAACAGTAAGAGCAGAAAGTGCCACTAAAAATTTAATTCCAGTTTTCTTATTTCTTCACTGCATCCACTACGGGAATTCATCCCTAATAAACTCACTCATCTCTACCCTGAATCCATGCCAATACAGAAATCTGTTTTTATTATTTGTTTTTAGTACTTTTAAGGATGCATGGCTTTGCATGCTTTTTAGTGCCAGATATAATCATCATCTGGATTTTTCCATTTAAATTTTTTTTCTGAATATTTAAACACACTATTTTGTAGGCTTAGATAGTCTTATCTGAATCTGTAAATGTTCTTTACTTTGTTTTTGGGTTTTCAGCAATAAATCTAATAAATCTGTTAAGTCTTCCCTTCCAATGCTTCTTTAGTAAAATAAATAATTATTTAGATCAAAGTAAATCAGCAAATTTTATGTAGCTATATGATTATGAGGCTTTTGTGAAAGTTTTACAACATGAAAAATTGCTTAAACTCTTTATTCAGAGACTGGGAAATACCTTTTCAAGGTGGATAAAGTATAATAGATAGCTGAGAGCTGGAGTTAAAGCATATCTATTGGAGGGTAATGACACTTTACCAGAATGAGGCCTCTTCAGGGTTTTCGGTAATATAAGCAAAGTAATTACACAGTTCTCCATCATTTTTTTCACAGAGTTAAGAGGAATTGGAAGCAACAGTGTTAGGGATAATCAACAAAACAGTGAGAATTATCACTATGAGAAAATTCAGAGGCTTTTTTCCTTCTTTAGGCTTACTACAGTAAATGCATGTGATATACAGAAACCCACTATATAGCAACAATAAGACAATATTTACTTATCACAGCAACAACTGGAAAACTGTTGTAATGGGTTACATAAATAATTCAGAAAGAATTTACAAGAATATCTAACAAGAAGTAAATCTAATAGCCCATCCAGGACTAGTCCATAGAAATTTCAAAATTTTAACTGAGATTGAACTCCAGACAGTAACCATGAATAAATTTTCCCCTTCGCAGTTATGCAAGATGTTGATAAGGAAATAATGATACTGATTCAATACCCTGTTTGCTATTGTATTGGGTCTGGCTGAGATGGAATTAATTTTCCCCACAGCCCTCACAGTGCATTGGTAGCTAGAGAGGTGTTATGACACACCAGGGTTTTGGCTTCTGGTAAACGATGCTCACAAACCATCAAGGCTGTCACTCCAACATTCCTTCCTTAACCAACAGGCTGCGTGTGAGCAAGACCTTGGGAGAAGGCAGAGCCAGCACACCTGACCCAAATGGACCAAAGGGATGTTCCAAAGCACATGATTTCAGTTCATATATGAAAATGAAGGGAAAGCAAGGAGAGGGCAGGGCATTATTTATTGTGGCCAGTATTTGTCTTCCAGAGCAACTACAATGCATACTGACACCCTGCTTCCCAGGAAGGGGCTGGACATGGCCTGATGATGAGAAGTATTTTGTTTTCCCTATGCTTCCATGCACAAGCATCTGCTTTTGCTTTAATAAACTGCTTTTATCTTGACCTAAAAGTTTTGGGTTTTTTTCCTTTTTCTATCTTATTTTCTCTAGTCCACCGTTCTGAGGAGAGGGGAGTTATAGAACAGTGGGGTGTGCACCTGGCGTACAGCCCTGGCCAATTCACATTTATTAAGCTAAAAAAAGAATATTTATATTACTTTGCATATTGGAGAAAATTAATTAAGGTATGTTCAGATTCCTAGGACTTTAACTGTACTGAAGATTATCAGAAAGAGCTTATTTCCAAAATAAAAATTATCAGGATCTTTTTTCTGTTTATGATTTCTTTTTAAGAAATAAAATTATGGAGGCCTCTATGTTAGCTGAATTATTCAAGTTATATTTCATTTCAGAAATCTTGTGTCCTAGATGTTAACATGGAAGCTTGCTGAAAAGTGGACTTTGACACTGAAGAGACAGAAATATCTTTTACTTTTTTATTTCCTTTTAGTGAGAGTAAAGCTTCTGTAACTTTTGCTGTTTACTTTGTTTTAATCTAATACTTCCTCACACCACAGGAGCATCTGAAAGAAAATCAGGGGAAATTAAAACTGATTAAAAAGTGTCTGGCTCAATAACTAGTTTTAATGCCTGCAATTTAAAAATTCAAAAGGAAAAATGTGAAAAGATGTTTCCCTTTTACACAACTGTGAAGTGTTTGAAAAACTGCATGAATATGCTGTAGCACAGTGTCCAAAAATGAGTAATGACACCACCTGGACACTCAAGGCTGACTCATGTGTATGGCATTTCTTGCTTCCATTGGAAAGAACGCATCTCTCTTAAGTACAGAAAGTACTGTTTCTAACTCAGGAAGGGAATGACATTGCCTTGACCTATTATCCAGCTGCCCAGAGAGGAGTTCACACACAGGTCTGAGACTGTTCTCCCAACCAAAAGGAAGCTTTAGATGAATTGCTCATTCATCATTCCAACATCATTAAATCAAGCTCTTCCTCTGTGTTGTTGCTTTGTTACTCCTCAGTACTAGCAAAGAAGCCAAGCTTAGCTAAGGCTAAAACAAACAAGATAACTTTGTACTCCAACCTGTTGTTCAGTTAGCTTTCAATACTTATCTGTCTTATGGTAAGATCCTGACTGGAGAAAGATGAATAGAGTATGTGTTAAATTTTAAGGCTCATGTGTCTGTCTCAGACTGAAAGGGATCTGTGCTATCTTTTCCCCTTCTGCTCTGTTTTATCTAGTACCTTTTTTCTCATGCACAAGTATTCAGGATATAATCAATTCACATACTAAGAAAAGTACATAGAAAGAATAGATGCTCAAAAAACTCCACTTCAAAACAGTAACACAAAACCCCAAGCGTTCTATATTCTACACAGAAAAGCAAGACCTCTCTATGTACAACTGCAGGTCTCAACATTTACACCAAAGAGATGACTCTATCTTGTAATTTTTTTCCTCCAAAACTGAGCAAGAATCAATTAATGAAGTAGAGGTTTTAAGAGCTGAGCTGAAGATGTCATGAATAGTGTAATAAAAATGCAGTAAGCAATTAATGTGCTTTAGATTTGAACATTTGGACATCTAAATGGGATATGTATTAACTTAAAAATGAAATGGAATATTTGGGTTTATTTTTTTCTGGTCTGGCTCATAAACATCTCAAAGAGTCCAATTGCTTATATAAATTTTGTTTTCTGCTCCTGGTTAACATCAAGTTTCACAATGTCAAATAAGAACAGAAAACCCTATGACTCTCAAAATATAAAAAGTTTCTTCAAGTAATGAGTAAAAGATCATAGCAGTTTTCTATGTAAATCCTTACTTTCTTCTTTTTTTCTCTTCTTTAGAGAATTGATTGCCTCAACTACTGTGTTAGTATAACATGTCAATATAAAATGTATTTTCTTTTTGCAAACTAATTTACTTTTCAGTTTTAACAAAATTAAAAGTGCAAGCAAAACATTTTATTTAACAAAATAAAAAGTCCATTAACACACTTCAATCATCACTTAGGTTAGTGCTGGGGGAAGGCTATTTCACCTGTAGCAATACAGCATGTCTGAGCTTTTTTTTTCACTGAACTAGGAATGAAATATAATTTTCCTGATATAGAAAGAAATGTTTCCTTACCTGCTGTAGAAGAAAGTTATTCCCTTTATATACATTGACTATCTGTGATCCATGTGAATAGGTTTTTAATGGTTCATCATTAGATAGAGAAGACATTTTTCTGAATGCCTAAGTAAGTGGAATATATATTTGCACATTGGATCATAAGTGACCTATCAGCATCATCTTGGGTTTTTCCCACAGAAGCAATTCTATGACAGTGAAACCTCTTTCAACATTCATGGTGTTTCCACCTTTGTGGTTCTGCCATTCTGGGACACAATGGTTGGTTGAACTGAATATCTGAATAGTGGTTCCAAGCAAAAGAAACTGAATGAAATAACTCTAATAGATCATCCTAAATCAGAAGCACTGGTGGTCACTTATTACCTTGCAATCTATGAAACTAACAAAACATGGAGTTGTATGATCTATTTCTCCTGTTCCTTTTTTTCTTTAAAAAACATTATTTTATTTTTCTGACTTCTCCACTTTTCATCACCTAGATTTTATTTACATCACTCCAGCCTTCCTCCATACATTTCCACTGCACTTTTTGTCCAAATGTTCCCTAAGCTTCTGTCCTCTTTATCCATGAATGTATGACCTTAGCATGTTCCTCTATTTCTTGTTTCTCCACTTATCTCTAATAATTCCATAAAATCCTTTTGTAGATAATTAACTTACTTTTCACTCTCCAAAAAATCTATTTTTTCTGGCACCCTTATATTGATTTTCGCACATTTACGATCCCAAAGAAGGAATCCCCTCCTTATGTTATGTTTAAAATCCCAAGACTTAAAAAACATCTGTTTGAAGTTGTTATCCTCCTATTTCTTCTCAATTTCCTTTCTCTCATCCAGGTTATCGTCTAAAAATGTCTTTGGACATTTGTGCATAAACCATTACTTCATCTATTTTCTGCCACTTAATCCTCTAATTACATCTTCCTTCACATCCATTCCATTCAATTTATTACATGTCATCTACACAATACTCTGTCTGTACAAATTTTTCTAACAGCTCTCATGTACTGCTCTCTTTCAGTTGTATGCAGGTAGAAAGAAGTTCGTGAGTTGTATTATATGGCATGAACACAAGTCAGACTTAGAAAAAGAAAGCATTCTCCTTCTAATTTTTACTTCCCTTCCTGGATATTAGCAGACTGGGATTGTTACAACAGACAATGTTGAGCAGGATGGGAGGGAAGATATAATAATAGCTTCAGGGGCTCATTTGAGAGAAGCAAGATTTCTCCTTCAGCAAATTCAGAGTTCAGACAACCCTTGGGATTACAGAGCTCCAATATCTCACAAAGGAATAAGAAATCTAGTTTTTGGAAGACTATATCCTGTGGTTGTGAGAGGCAGAAAATCTAAAGTGGACTGCTTCAGTAAGGGTTTTTTGTCATGATGTTTCAGGCCAAAAGTTAACCCAAATTTAAGCTTCCTTCTCCCAGTAGAAAGGTATACCCAACTTGGGAAAAAAAAAAAATTCCTAGAACCCAAACATTAAAGCTGAGTTCCTGGATTTCTCTCTGCGTGTATTTTTTTTTCCTTATGTCTTTATTTCTGAATATGATTTAGCTGACATTACTAACCCAGACTGACCTAATCTCAAAAATAAAAATGTTGGATGTTGCTGCAAGATCAACATAATAATTAATAGATATTTAAACAAGGAGTACAGACTATGTTACTTTGACTGTGTTGCCTCTGGTTACAGTAATTGCATTCAACTGAAGTCTGTTAGCTTATGTTAAACCCAACATACATTCTCAGTGAGAAGGCTGCATTCTGTAAAATGGGAAAGCCTCTCAGTAAAAGGAAAGGGCTCTCAGAGCCTTTATCTGGCAGTAGTGCTCCACCACAGCAGCACAGTGTGTGTCAGCTGATCACCTCACTGACAGCCAGGCTACACGTCCAAAACACTGCAGTCCTTCTCATCTGCTAGTAAAAGCTATTTCCTTCCACCTCTACCCTCTGACACTTATAGTCTAAACCCCATTAAAATGGAAACTAACTCTTTGCAATCAGAAGCTGTAGAAATAGCCCATGTTTTTAATAGGTAAATAGCCCATGTTTTAACTACTGTAGATGAAAAAAATATTAAATGCCTGGATGAGTGCAACCCATTCATTGGTTAGGAGAGGCACAAGCCTTCAGAGAGAATTGGCCATCTGCCTGATGCCCCAGCTGCTGGAGCTCACATAAGAACCTGTGTGTTAGCTGACAGATGTGTGAAACCTCATGTAGGTAGACGTACAACTCCCTGCTAAAACTGTTCCTCAGCACAGGTTTGTGTCACTTATTAATTCCAGGGCACAGAGTCTGTTCCGCTTATGAGTGATTAGTTTCAGACAGGGGTAAAGACAGGCAAGCATGCTGGACCCAAATCTCTCACATGCTGGGTTAGCTTGGCACACTCAGTGAAGTGCTCCACTCCCCACATTAACTGTGACCTAGCTCACGTTTGCTGTCAGAAATGCCCAGGTTGTGAGTGAACACCTGCATTCAGCTTTTCCTTCCATAAAAGTAATGAAACCAACTCTCAACTTCGGTTGCTTGTCATAATGCTGAGGGGCTCACAGCCATTCGGGAACATCAGTTTAGACACTAAGGGCTGTCACTGCCACTTCTGTTAAACACACCCTGCTGCAAGCAGCTGGCACTAAACATCAGTATACCCTGACTGATGTAGAAAATGTGGCCTAGAGCTACATTATAAAGACAAATGCCTTCATTTAAAGAAAATCTTAATCATGAGAGTAGAATCTAGACTATGAATGTGGGTGTTTTTCATCATAGTACTATTAGGAAATTCCCAATGTTTTTACATTTAGTAATGTAAAGTATGATTTTTATTTCAAAATGAAATATGAAAGCAATGGAGGTAAGAAGCAACATATTCTAAGCACAAGATCCAAAGACTTAGAATTATACAGGGTTCTGCTAATAACAGAATTTATGACTTTATATATGGCATTTCACTTAATTAATGAATCTAAATGTAAATTGAATTAATTGAATCTAAATGTAAATTATATTTAATGTTATTTCCCGTGGGAAAAGTTCTCTTTTTAGTATTTGTAGTAATAACCATATAAGGTCTACTCAGCTTTGATACCTCAAAGAAATAGTAAAGGAACATTTTCAGAAATTAAGGTTTAGGAGCAAAAGTAATTCGAAGAAGAATAAGCAGGTCTGTTAATAAATCTAAATTAGTCCTAATATATAAGCTTATAGTTTTGATATACAGTATCTTGTAAGGGGAATTTAAATAAAGCAAACATATATATTAGTTACAAAACTTTTTCATATTTTGAATACCACACCCTTTGGTCATATCATCGTTTAGGAATGGTATTCCCGTATTTTGTACTCCCACTAAAAAGAAAACCCCAAACTGCTCCCCTCCCCATCCTGTGAGAGACAAAATGCAGAGATCAGGAGTTGAGACAAGCGCCATTTACTGGAAACAGCAATGAGATAAGAAAACCTAGCAGTAAGGGCAACAATTCTGATTACAAAATTATACAAAAGGAGAGGGCCATTGACAAGCAAAATACTTACTCTGGAAACAACATACAATGGCTGATCTGTTTCCCCCTCCCACCACGTTTTTCTCAAGCCCAAGCCATGCCCGTCTGCCTAGAAGCAAGAGTCCCTTACTTTTGTCCCCCAGAATAACAACCTGGACATTCCCATATGGCTCCAGGCCCCCCCCCCCTTCACAGCTACAGGAAAAATTTAACTCCGTCCTGATTGAAATCAAGACAAGTCCGACGAGCAAAAATGTACACAATTGTTTTAACTCTCATGCTTCATTAGTTCACAAATATAGATACATGTTGACACACATTCACACACATAAATCTAGGCTTTCAAGACATTTCTTAATACCTTAAGAAAATGTTCTTCTGTTCAGTCTAATTTTTTTGAAAGAACACTGACAAATATAGCCAGTGGAGAATCAAACAGATTTAGCTTCTTGCAAAGGAATTGCTATAACCAATATCTTTGTCAGGTTCTCTCTGCTGCAGCTTCAGCTGTCAAAGTCAGTGGTGCACTGCAGCATTGAAGGTAATTTCCATTTCGTTGTAAAAGCTGTTTTTCTCAATTTTTTGGCTTCTTTGTCTTTTGCCTTTTTTGGCTTTCTACTTGCCCCCTATCCATCTGACACCACTCAGATGTCATTGTCACACTCACGTTTACCACACCCCGGTGATTCCTATCCACCTACATGACATGCCTACAGCACAAATGCTGATGATGCATTATATGTCCAGCACTTTTTGTCGCAGTGACATTCCTCAGCAAAGTACTGCCCAGGGGCAGCTGCTGGTTCAGAGTCACTCTCTTACACAGCAATTACTCAGTTCGATTATATGTTGATGATAAGCTATTAAAAACCACTCATGCAGAGCTTTTTATTTACCAACAATCGTGACTTTTTTTTTTCTTTCTGCCATGTAAAAATCTAACTGAGAACAAAAAAAAAGCCCAAACAAACAAACAAACAAAACAAAAATTCTGACAGGTTCTCAAAGTACTTGGGTTAGTTAATGGATGTAAGTATATCTGTATTAGCCAAAGTGTTTTACAAACAAATGCTCAGACAAAATGAAAGAGAGAGAGAAAATAGCTATATTCAGAAAGTCAGATTCTCTAAATAGTTTGTTTCTTGTGTTTTCAAATTAATTTGCAAAAGGAAGGATGATAGAATGCATGCAAATCTTATATTGATGTATTAGCAAGATATCAAAGAATCTAAACAGAATTCTGATGGGTAAGGTAAAACTTAAAAACAGACCAAGAAACCACCTCAGTTATTTAACTAGTACCACTCTATGTGTTATATATATATATGTGTTAGAGTCAGGGAGAACATAAAATAACCACTCTTTTTCATACAAAGACAGCATTGAGAAGTATCTCTCTTGATTTATTGATGTATGAATTGGAATAAATGAAAAATTTCAATTAATAAGAGAATCTTATGTCTTTAAAACGGAAGAAGAAAAAGAGAGAGACAAAGGAAAATGGTGCAGATCTATAAAGTGATCTGATATTTAAATCTGACTGTATTAGAAGTATAACAGAAAGGAAGGACCATAACACTGTCAAATAAATTTTAGCTATATGGCACTAAATAAAACTCAGGGCTCAGTAACCATTCAATATGTGATCAAAAATGAAAATAATACAAAGAAATATTTGTAATTAGTAAGAACTTAAAAGCTGCTAATTTATTGTGGGCCACTTCAAGCTAAATTTGTCAATAAGTAACCAGTGTTTTAAAACAAAGAGCATTTACTATTAGGACTTCAGATACATAAAGTTCTTCCAGTCATAGTAAAATACCCTGCTGTTTAATCTGTAATCTATTGTCTTGACCCAATTATGTGTATTAGGTAAAAATGAATTCTCACTATAGGCTAAAATCTCCCAGTGTTATAGTTTGAACAATACATGAAGTAAAATGGAAGAGGTTTTTGCAGGGCAAATTCTTTTATGTCGGAATTTCATGGCTCCTAAAAGAGAAAGGAGGCAAAGAGTGACCACGCAAACACCAGCCTCTTGGATTTGCAAATTCCAAATTTTACAATTACAAATTAAAGCAGTAATAATAACAGTAACAACAACAATTATAATAATAATAAATTATTATTAATAATAATAACAATAACTATAATAATAATAGAAGGAATGCCATTTGAATTAGGTAACACTTTCAAAAGTATGTCTATTTGAATTAAAGCTAGTTAGCTCAGTAAAGGTGCAAATCAGTTCCTTAATAATTGTAGTTTTATGCCCAATGTGTAATTGTGCAGTGCAGCACACTTTAGGTGGAAAATTGCACAAACAAAAGAAATATCTGAAGGATGGATATTGCAAGGTTAATTCCAAGGGTCTGAGAGTAAATTTATTCTCGAGTTCCAAACCTTTGAAACAAAGTGATCCCTAATTTAAACCCATAGTTGCCACTCTTTTATGGATATTTACAGAAGCCATTCATAAAACACCTCAGCGTTCAGGTAAGCCATTTTTCCATCTAAACATCGGTAGCTGCTTTGATTCCCCCTGCCCTATTTGTAGCCTGATTACAAGACAGACTAGCTGCTCTGCCAAGTGGAAGAAAGGAAAACCATTACTGAAATGTCACTCTGACCCCTGTCAAAGAATCAGAGATTCTTCAAAGAATCAGGTCTCCAAGTAAATCCTAAGATGCTCAGCTTTTGATTAAAGCAGTTTTTTTCCTCCTCTTGAAAGAACTGGAGCCATAGCAGACATAATGAACTGCTCTTGTGACTCTGCTTCAGCAACATACAGTAGTTTTGAGCTGGATACTGTCAGTAGAAACGAACTGATTATAAAAGCTTTATCAGTCAATTCAACATTCTTATCTTTATATATATATATGGGTGAGATATTAACAGACCACGGGGAGAAGAAAGCTGGACCACATAAAGTGATATGGTGTCACAGGTGGATTATATGGAAAGGAATTACTTGATATATTTATGGAATTCATTGTAGAACCATAAGGACAGAGCACTTTTCCAAATGATTAAAAATCAATGGGTTTTACAGATTCAGTTGTAGTTATATTTTTTTCTCACTGGGAAAATATGGAAGAAAGTATATTTACATCTAAAATTAATTACAGATTTTAAACTAGCATAAATATTTTCTATTGTTCTACAAACCAGAAGAATTAAAATCAGAATACTCTAAATTTAGAATTATATTACCAAATTTTTTCTTCATACAGGAGAAAATTAGCAAAGGTTTTCTTAGCTGTCTATTTTTAATTTCTTTTATTTACTATTTAATAATGCATACAGTCAGATTAATTACATCTTATAATTATTTTTTTAATTAATTCCATAATTTTATTTTTTTAAGTGAAGATTCCTTAAAAATCTGATTGATTGATTGATTGTCTATTTTAATAAACTTTTAATTTATTGGCTTCATATTTTCCTAATGTTTATGTGGGAAAAAAGCCTAATATGGAATATGAAAGGAAATTAATTGATTGTAAGTCCATAAAACTTAATAATTTTTTAAAACTCCATAAATTTAATTGTGGATTTGGTACTGTAATAATTAAAAGAAAAAAAAAAAAGGAAGATTGATATAAACAATAACAAAATGCTAATTTGTGCTGCACTATTTTTAGTTCAAATTAATCTAAATTATAAAAAACCAAGACTTTGGAGTATCTTTTGGATGGTTTGAAATATGAGCAGATAATTCAGTAGTGGAATGATCAGCAGACTCTAAAGACTTTTCACCTTCTGTATGATTACTTGGTCTGCAGAGAGGAATCCAAGGTTTCCAGGATCTCCTGCTTCAGCAGCTGCAGGCGCCAGGTGACCCCTCGCTGTGGATCCTTGGCATTTTCGTGCCACACACACTGCTGAGCCACAGGCGCTGGAGAAGCTGATGGCTCTGATGGAGGCAGGACAGGGGAAAGCTACAGCCAGAGTGTTCAGATGGAAAAAGAGTGAAAAAGGATCGGCTTGGCACAAAGTTATGCACAACTCACTAAACTGCAACCTGTCATCTCAGGCAATACGACTTTGCTTGGGAAAACAGAGGAATTTGACTAAATTAATTTTATATCATCATGCCTAGGCAATAAATACTTTCAGAGAATAAAGATCTGACATTTTATCTGAAATATTAATTTCTGCTGCAAGAAGGAAGAGATACAATCTTCTAAGATTTTTCATCAACATAATTTAATATTGTATTTGATATTTCAATCTGTTCTTTGAAAGAAAATGCTTGGAATTGTGATAAAATATTTGTTTAAGAAAAGGGTCATCATGTTACACTATAGTGAAAAGATCATCTACTTGATAAAATTCAGCTTCAAAGAGTTTTGAAACAGAACTAGCTAAATATAATTTAAAAATAATAATAATAAAAATGAGTAGCTTACTCAGACTGTAATTTGTACCACTAGCACATCTATGTCTAATAGAATGTAACTGAAATATATAGAATAGCAATGCAGAAATTTCTGTATACAGCTCCTCTGGGTAAAATCTTTCCTTAAAACTTAAATACATATCATTAGCTTTATCTCATGCTAGATTGACAGTGAATATCAATCTTTAAGGTAATAATACTTAAACTCAGCCTATCCTCAGGACCCTTATCAGCTGTCTTGCTGCTAGTAACTACAACTTATGGCAATAAACACTTAGAAGTTTTGGGTGCAGGAACAAACATTTTTTACAGTTATTGTTTGTACTATATTAGAAAACTTCTTAGAAGCATAGAATTTGCATGCAATGAAATGCTGCTAATAATTGCTCCTTGTACTCTGCAGCTCAACTTTTTTTTTTTTTTTTTTTTTCCTGTGGGTTTGCCTAAACTTCAGCATTTTGGAAAGGAGGAAGATGTGAGATATCAAAGTTCTAGTTATACCATATTAACTAAAATGGAAAATATAGTCTGGGGTTTCTTGGCTTGGATTTAAAATGCAAGCTTAAATGTCTGGCCACAAGTAGGAGTAGGAAAATTAAAATTTAAGGAATGTGTATTTATTAGGAAGATGAGGATAATTGAGAGAGAGGGTAATTTTCTCCTGTTTAGGATAGTTCAGGGGAACAGCTCATCTGCTAAAGAAGCTGTAAGCCTTTCTGAATAAAAGGCAGGAAAATTGCTTGTATTCCCCCAGGATAACTCTAAATTTACAGAAGATGCTTAAGGCTGCTGAAGCACAGCTTTGTGCAAAGTTACAAATAATCTGAATAGTCTCTTATAGACAGTCAAGAAAGAAATTGGGGAAAAATTTACAACCCATCACAAGGAATTTGAGTATTTGAAATCTGAAAAAAAGACAAGTTTAAGGAGCAGAACCAGCAGTGCAAGACTCAGCACTATGCCCTTGTAGATGTTTTGCATTTACTACCTGTGGTACAACAAGTTCAGGCAGGAAGAGCTAGCAGATGCATAAAAGCAAGTAGCATTTGGGCAGGGGAGTTAGAGCAGCAAAAGGAAGCTCAGATAAGGTTAATGACAGGAAAAAAATTAAATGTAAATACCACCTATTGAATAAGATAATTTGATTATTTGTTTCAGATGGTAGTAAGATATGTAGAGATAAAGGTATTGATTGACCTTGGGATTGGGATAGATTCTCCGAGTGCCCAGCAGTCCATTCCCAGCATATCTGTACTCTTCCTTCCATGTTCCCTCTGGAGAGGAGTTGGCACAGGTGAATAGGACACATCCTATCAGCTTTGGTGGTCCTGAATGTAGAAGAGTATAATAAATGATCAAGGAATTACCATGGCAGTTGGCCCAGGCTGAGATCCAGTCAAGTCCTTCAAAACCCTGACAGGTGGAATGGAGCAGTGTGGAGAGGAGGCTGCCATCCTAGAAACCCAGGAAGTCATATTCCTTCTTAGGTCATTTTGAGGACTTCTGCTACTTTAATAAATTGGACAGTACTGTAGACAGAGTTAAAAGTCTTGTTGCAGAAAATAACAGGTCTGGCTCCCAATGGGTGCAGAAGGTACTGACAGCTTCACTGAACTCCCAAACTAAATAGTTTTGCTTACACTAGAAATGCAAAGAGACACTTGGCAGTGTTAAAAAATATAGAAGAAACAATAATTTCTAAGTTTATACAATTTTCTAATTGAGACGTTTTAGAATTTATGGTTGAAACCCTTACACCCTTCATACTGGTCTGACTACCTCAGGGTAGAAATTCAACGAGTGGATACAGGGAAAAACATTTACATTGATCTATTCAACTGTTGATAGCTTTTTAAAATTTTGCCACATTCTGGTCTCTGTGGTGAGATAAAGTCAGTTTTGATACTGTTGTGGTCAGTCACACCCTGTATTATTCCCTGAGATTCATGGGACATCATCCTTACCCATGTCCTTCCATTTTTTTTTTTGTCAATATCACACTGGAGCAAACTGTGAGACACATTACTAGTCCTAGAAGTAATAACGAATTCAACAGTATTGTTGCCATATCTCAGTTAGCAAGTAAACATCAACTTCTGAATTTAGCTATTAGCAGGGAGAGGTATTTCTAAATGTGCAAACTTTGATGGTCACTTTCTGTGCCATTTGTTGTCACCACAAACTGGTGATATTTTTATAGATTCTGACAGTGATATGTACCAAATATGTTTCACACAGATGGATAAGCAAATCTGTAATTACTGAAGTCAAATATGTATATTTTAGGACATCACTTATAAATGCACATCTTACTGTTAATGAATAGCAGAGATTCAATATTTAAAACCCCTAATTTTATACACTTAAATTTAGAAATACTATAGAGTGGCAATAAAGCAATGTTTTCTAGCAAAATTTATGTACAGCAAATTTGCACAGCCTTGGAGTTAACTTCTGCTTTCCTTTATGTCGTACTTTAGTGCTCACACTTAAATTAAGAGTTGCAAAAAAATGACTGTATGTTATACAATCTACCCAAATAAAGATTGTAAGGTGAAATGCAAATCATAGCTATTGAAAAACTACTTTTGATTTTCTGCAATATCTAACATGATTTCCAGTACAGTAGTTGATATTTTAGTAGTTTAAAAAAAAATTACAAGTCCTCATCCATAATGAGGTTTAATCACTAGTACAGCAAAGTATATTCACGTCCAAGACAGTTAACGACTAGCAGATTTTCCTCCTTAAAGGGCAGGTGTGGATGTTAAGTGTTCACTATAAAAGGCTAAGTCTTTCACTGTCGTTTAGACTTTCACGCTCTTGGCATGAGAATTACAAAAGTAGCCAACCTTTAAATTGTAAACACAATATCTTAACAAGGAAAGCTTGGTGATGTTACTGAATAATTTCTGCAGCCACAATTTTTGAGACATTGAATTTTTTAGATGTTGCAACAAAGGATCCAAACTAGGAAAATAACTGACGTGGCAGGTCTTGCTTAGCAAAAAGACAATAAATTTCAAAGAAAACTTGGAGGTTTCCTTTAATCTTTGGAAGTCTCAGGAACCTGAAACTATAGATATGTGATTCTGACAAACTGATCCTGTCCTAGATAACCTTCATAAAGGAGCAGAAAGACATAGGAAGTAGAACTGTGGCCACCCTCCCTATGAAGTCTTCTAAATCATCACAAGACACCTTGCCATAACAGAAAGTTTATCAAGTAGATGAAGTCGTCCCGCCAAGTGAGAAGTCTTGAGTTATTGCAAAGAACAGAACTAAGTTATTAAAAGAAAAAAGTATTTTTTCTAAGCATTGTGCCTATGCTAATAAAGCAGAAAGTAAAGCATACAAGAATATCTTCAGAATACACTTCTTCTGTCAAGAGTTTTTGAGATCATGAGGGTTTGACAGCTAACACATTTAGATCAAGTCACCAGGGACAGTTGTAACCTTAGGAGACTTATCACCACATTTATAGACTGAGCAATCAAGCAGAAATAAGTTTAGGTATTCATGTCCATTTTTAAGATTAAGAACGTGATGGAAAACACACAGATTGCCAGTTTCTCAAAGCAGATCCCTATGATGGAATAGATATACAAGTTCCATGGCACTTTGAAAATCTACAGTTACATTATGGGAATCAATTATATGCATAAATTCCTCATATTTTGGTGACTGTCACGTAGGTGTATTAAGACTTAGGGAGTTGTAGTTGTTCATTCTGGAGATGACAAGGCTCTGGGAAGACCTTATAGCAGCCTTGTAAAAGGCTTCTAAACGTGGCTTATAAAAAAGGAGGTAGAGAGGGGTTTACATGGATGGATAAAAATCAAGGGGTGATGGTTTTAAACTATAAGAGGAGAGATTTTTGTAGGTTAGATGTTAGGGAGAAATTCTTTACTATGAGCATGGTGAGACAATGGAGGAATTACCCAGAGAAGTGCCATACCCCATTCCTGGAAGTGTCCAAGGCCAGGCTGGCTGGGATCCTGAGCAAGCTGATCTAGTGGGAGAAATCTAGTGGTCCCTTCCAAACCAGGCAATTTTAAGATTCTATGAATCTTGGTATTCTATCCTAATGTAAGAACATTACATACAGCATAACTAGGATGGGGACAAATAACTGGTGTTGCTATGCTGGTATAACTCTGGTGCATAAACAAAGATTGTAGAATTGTTTTTAAATCGTGAGTAGTTTCCTAAGTTAGAAGAGGCACTTTTAATTTTTTCTAATATATCATTTTTGGTTTTGCATCAGTTTTCTCAAATTAATGAAAATCTGCTTCATCTCAGCTACACAGCCTTTCATTCCAAATATGATTTCTCCTCAAAAAGCTGCTTGGGACTCGGTGCCCTACAATTCTGGTGCCTTGGTAAATATGGCAGGTGCTCTAGTGTCTGGCACCTGGTATGTCTCTGGGTGATTCAGTCCAGCCTACTTTAAAAGAACATTCACTTTCATGATTGCTTCAGATTCTACAGCTGTGGCCTGATTGCCTGCAGATAGATACATTGAAATTCTTTCTCAGTAAACCAATTTTTGGCCTTTTTATTAGATCTACATATTTATTCAGCTTGCTATTCCAAGATATTTTTGGGAAACAGTGCACCAAACTCCTAACATTATCTATCAATATAAATTGTGGAATTCTCTATATTAGGAATATATATAATATTCTGTATATTTCCAACCTTCAAGACAAGAATCAGGTTGCTTTCTGTAGTTTAGTTACTCTGCATAGGAAGAACAGATGTTTTCCATATTTTCTTAAATTTTGGATCCTTACTTCATGCCCAACTAGAAACTCAACTGTTGGATTAAAAATTGCTCTAATTTTTATCTTAGAAGTCAGTCACAAAAATATTGGGTGAGGTTTTTGAAGCTCAGCTCATGCATTCCCTTTTATGAAAATTAACATTTTCATAGAAAATAATAACATTCCTGCTTATTATTTTATGTACCAAATATAATAACAGGATTAATACAAAATTATGATTTTTGGGACTAAATATATAGCTAATCATGAAGGGAAATCAACTCCAAGCCTATCAAACCTACCAAACCTATTCAAAACTACCATATTTTACTCTTTTTTTATTTAGAGCTTTCCTGGTATTTACATTATGGTTCCATTTAACCCTACTTTAAAATAATCAGTTTGACCTAGCTCAAGATCAAAGTATTCATTTGCTTTTCCAAAGGCAAATTATTATTGAGTAGTTTAAAATAGTAATGTAAATTTACAAGATTGAACTCCATATGACCTTACCATAGGCATATGGTCACAATAATAAAAAATTAAATATCAAAAAATAAGGTATTTTTAACATGCAGCTGTTTCATTTCAATCTTTTCCATTCAGTAATTTCTTCCCTTCCTGAATTTGCAGTATGTTAAACCTCATTAATAAACCATAAGTATAATGTTAACTTGGCATCCTTATCTCCTATAGAAAGTTTGAAAATTAGGAATAAAATGCTAGAGATTAAAGTAAAACATTTTCAGCTGGCCCAGCATAAAAATATGCCAAGTTCTGTGGCAAGATCCTAATAGACAGATTTTCTGGGAATATTTCTGTGATGTTAGCTTAATTTAAAAATGCTGGAATTAAAAATTGTTGGAATTAATCTTAAATTATTTTCTTGGATTGGATATTTTAAACAAGGGTATGGCTTTTTCACTTAATTTGTTTCAGCTGATATTTCCTTATTGTTGCAGCAGACCATTGTGACTGAGTATTTCAGGTAGCAATATGATAAAAGGTAAGTATGAGTGAGTGTAAATAAGTTGCCTGCCTGTAAGGGGGGTTTAGATGCTAATTATACCTTATCTGTTTAATAAAGTGTACATATGTAAATTACAAGAGCTCTGTCAAGGGTACAAAAAATCTTTGTAGTTGTTTCTATAAATCTAGAGTTGCAATAAAAGTCTATTATGTAAGAGAGCTTGCAGAGCTGTAGCTTCACTTGTAAGGATAAAGACTTTGATTGGCCTTCAAAACATTGCCCTCAATAAATATTATATAGACTTTGTGAATTTGACTTCAATAAATATTGTATATTCTTGTATAGACTCTTCATTACTTAGCAAGTTATTTATGGCTATATTTGTAACTCCTTATCTGTATATCTGTGTTGCAGTCCCACCATGCCTCAAGAAATTAAAGAAAATATAACACACTGATATTGTCAAAATTTCAGAACGTATGATGGATGATGAGGACTGCAGATAGACAAAGCGTGATTTTCTTATTACAAGAGTTATATGTTAAGATGGCACCTAGGTATGAACTTAAAAAGACCTAGAGTAAAATTCAAAATCAAGGAGTAGGTTTCCTTTAAAATATATTAAGAGGAATATGAATTTATGGAATGTAATTCATCCTGCCCTAAGGTATGCAATTAAATTGCTTCCAAAAGTATTAATCTCTCTGTGTTGACTATAAATTGGGACTTTATATACTAATTTGCATGCAGAAGACTAATAGAAATCTAAAGTGAGGTGAAATTAATTCCAGACCTCCCATCTAGTTCCATTATAAAACATAGAAACTAGAATTATTAAAGCCTGTGTGTTTAATAACTTAACATATAGAAAGTGCACTCTGTGCCTCAAAAACTGAGTGATTCTTAGCTAGGTGTTTATAAGAAGTAGAGTTTTTAGCCAATAATTAATTCGTCCATAATGAAATATTTGAGGTAATCTTTAAGGCCCCTTTGAACATAGAATGGTTATTCTATGATTCTGTGAATTATATATATGTATGGAGAAAAATCATGTGAGTATCAGGAGTATCCAGATACTGAGTATCCAGAGGACCTCAGTGACACTGAGATAGGGTTAGTATCCAGAGTAGGAAATGTCATAACTGGGATTTATATTTCAGCACTACAAAGATGGTTAGACTTCACAACTCCGCCAATAAGGAGATGCAGATAATATTTTTTTTCTTATATTGACTGTACAGATACCCCAAAATCATCAAATCCCCAGTAGAACCCATCACTCCACAGGTATTTCAGGAACCCAAGAAAACAAACTCAATTTAATAATGGTAGGCTTTTTGAATAACCCCACCTTTCATAGAAAGTGTGCTGTTAACCAGCATTTGTACCTGTACCTAAATTCTCATTTTTAATCTTTTGACAAATCCAATTGAAGCTTAAACGTTAATGTCAGGATATACAAGAAGTTTCTTAGTGAAAGAGATTTTGTTAAAGTATTTTCATATTCTTTTATCATAGAAACATGATTTTAAGTAAGTGTCACAAATCCATCCTAGAAATAAATTCCTGATTTTAATTAGTGTGATGTACTAGAGAAAAATAAACACTAGGATATAACACTCAAAACCTGAAATGAGGAATTTTTTTTTTCTATGCATCTGGTGTTGCTCAAACATAGAGTGTGAGGCTGATGTAAGTTTTACAGGATGATGTTCCATGACCTACATTTTATGTGAAATAAGATGAAACAATTGGCTCACTATGCTCTGAAGTCACTTACATCACACTCTTATCAGTAAACCTGTTAAGGATAGTTAAAAATTATTGTGCTATATTTCGAATTTTTATGATTTCAGATAAAGTACATTAGTATTTACACGATCCTTTTATTTTCAGATACAATCTATTTCCTTTGTGGACATATTTGCATATAGAAAGCACTGGAAAATACTGTTCTAAAATGAATCATACAAAGAGATGACTCACTACGGTTTATACATTATATTTACACACACTAGTGTTGTGTTATACTGTCAGAACCGCATATATTTTACAATGATGTGTTAATTCATACAGACAAAGGTCTGTCATTCTATCACAAACGTACAAAGAAGTACTAGAAAGCATGACCTTAGATAACTTTTAGCTAAACTGAGGTTAATATGCTTATTTTCAAAGCACTATGGAACTGTATTCTATTTGGTTTTGTTCAGAGTGTACGAATAAATAGCATGCAGAATTCAGTTTTAGATCTAGGATCACTGGTCTATAGCACACAAATTGCAGCTCCAGTTTTGTGTCAGCTGTACACCAATGCTGAAGTGCAGAATCTCCATGACATGCTGTACATGTTTAACAATATGCAGTCTTTGTTTCTCAGGTTGAAATGTTTGCCTACACAACAAGTCAATAAAATAAATTTATTTTTTCTCCTTTTCCTAGTTGTCATCTCTCTGGATTGAATACACTGAATAGAACATAAGTAGAACATTAAAATTCTTTCAGTTTCTTCATTCAGTAATCAATGAAGCAATGAAAGAGTAGAGAAGTCTTAGGATTTCTTATCTTTACCTTCTGAATTTTTCTTCAGATTATTATCTTCAGTATACAAGATGCTTTGTTCATTTATCTGTTACTTTAATATTCATCATTCTTAAAAATATTCCTCTTCAAGTTCAAAAGGACAATGTTTTTCAAAAGAAATGCTAACATCACGTGACTCAGAGATTCTGTGTTTATTCCCAATATTGATAACTTTGATAACTTTTAATCTTTTTCAAATACCATTTTTAGTTTTATTTCCCCTCCCTTTTCCGTCTATTTTTGACATATACTCAAACTGCATTTTCAAGATTTTACTGCAGTTTTAAAACTCAAGGCCAAATAAGGCTTATTAAGATTTAGAGTGTTTGTGGAAGTGAAAGCAAGAAAAAGGTATTTAATGAAAGCTAACAGTCCAGTTAAAGATTTTTTGATTTAAATATTAATTTAAGTGCATAGTTTCATAAACACTGGGTTTTTTTCAGAGGGTTTACAGATGGTGAAAATTGTAGCAAAGATGAAATGCCTAGGGACAGTTGGCACTTGCAATAAAATTGGGATGATAGACATGGATACATTATTTAGGAGGTAGAAACATTAGGAGGAAATCACCATAAAATATTGTAACATGCTAAAAACCACACATTGCAACTATGGAACTTCTGTCACTGGATGCTCAGTATTAAGCCAAAGACAATAGAAATGTCATAAACAGAGTTGACTTTGAGGCAGGAGAATGAGATGAGCAATGTTCTAAAGTCATTTTTGTATCATATTTCTGCCTTAGTCTGACTAAAAATAAAATTCTCACATGGTTTGAGATGACAATTTTTAAATTTACACGGTTTTAAGCAACACTGACTGCAGAATGATATTTCAGCTCCTGTTTAAGTTTGCCCTCTAAGAAAATTTGACCTTGATGCTAATCACATTGTCACTATTCAGTAGTACCCGATGGCTTGCTCTTACCTGTTGAATGAGCAGCAGACAGACTATATACAGATTACATTTATTTCAAGCAGATTAATATTTAACCTATTGGCCCCAGGGGATCTTAGATACACCTGAGTCAAAAAACATGTATATTTAGTGCTGCATGAAATATTAGTTGTTCTGAATACCAGCTTGCTATATTTTCAGAAAATACAGCTATTTCAGGGTAAGCAAGAGTTTGGGGGTTGCTATATTGAGTCTCCACGAACCACTACTGGGCATGAACAGCAGACACCTGTCAGAAATGTGCAGCTTTTTTTATGTTGGTATTCAAACTATTTTCTTTGTAATGTTTTGCTCAGTATCAGGTGGGTTTTTTTCGATCCATAGCTTCTTCAATAGCTGGCATGAAGCACAGCAGCCTAAATTATTTAGAAAAAAAAATAGAATTGTGGAATTTATGAGGATTTGTTCATGAATATTACTTATCATATGCTTTAAGGTTTCTTTGAGCTTTTTTTTAAGATCAAAGAGAATACTTTCACAATGGAACAGATAATGATAAAGAAATTTCTAAGCTAAAGAAACCCTCATATAAAAAGACTGGGATACATATGGAATTAAATGCTGAATTTTAGTGGTGAGTATTTTCATCAACTAGACAGTGACATTTTGCTAAAATTTTGCACTCCTTATACTGTTCACCAAAAAGACAAAATTTTACATTCCTTATGGAAATTCCCTCTTCTAGCTCCTGAATAATAAAGTTCCTCATCAATGTATCACCAAATGAAGCTATAAACTAGTTAATACAATGTACTGTAGTTGAACAGCAGAGGACAAGTAAAGATATTAAAAGGATGTCTGAACTGGCACTTCATTTCTAACCAGCTTAAATAAGTACTGTAATAAGATTAAATAGCTTATTCAGTGAATTTCTGCATTCTGTGTCCTGACTTTGATAAATTGTTTAAGAGATTCATGAAAAGTCAGAGGCTAGTCCATGAAATGTTTTATTATAAATACTGTCCATTTAGAATAGCCCTTTGGTCAGTTTAGGCAACCTGTCCTAGTTATGTTCCCTCCCAGTATCTTTTGCAAACCTCTTCCCTGACAGAGCACAAGACAAGGATAAAAAGTCCTTGACTTATGATAAACACATTTTATCAAAAAATTAAAACCTCAGTGTTTATCAACACCATTATCATTCTGAATCCAAAACATAGCACTGTAACAGGTACTGAGAAGAAACTAATTCTACCCTAGCTGAAACCAGGACAGCTTTACTGCTAATTATTTCAATAGTGATAATATTCAGTTTTGGACTCTCCAGTGTCTTTATTCTCTTTTTCTTATGTCAACTATCTTAAATCATTCCAGAACTCAAGACTTACCTGCACTTATGGTAATAGAAAAATTCTGTAGGATTGCACAATCTAGATGGTAAATTTTATACACACATGGGAAGTTCTTTATACTATATGTGGCATAGAAATTTAATTATTAAAAAGGAGAGAGAGACAGTTCTTCATTGGAACTTTGGCACAGAGGCAATTAAATGACTCAGAGAGGGCTCTGGCTGTACTCTTTACAGCTTGGCTCAATCCTGCATACATGCTTCTTATCTATGACTAAAGGAAAACCTTTACAAATTTTCACTATGTTAGCAGTCTTTTTTCTTTTTTCATCAGTCTGCTGTACAAGGACTTTAGTCTGAAAAAGATTCAAATATTTCTAAAATTCTCATTGCATGTTTTGTCAATAAGTAACTTCTACTTCCTGAGAAATTTAGATCTCAGTAGGATCACCAGTTATAACTGTAGCAGTTACTTTTGTCAAGCTGTCCTAGAAAAGAGCCCTATAATTAGAAGAAATAATAGCAACTAATAGGCACAAATGTTACAAACAAGTCCTAAATATAATTCCTAATTTGACATATTGACTGTATGTTTATACAACCTTTTGTGAGTGAACTAAATAAAAGGAAAAGGATGAACCAGTTGAAGTTACATGAGTTATATGTGAAACAGATACCTATTTGTATCCACAGACACAATTTTAGAATTAAGTGATTGAAGGACATTCCAAAAATTTCTGTGATAAGCTTTATATTTAAAATTTAGTATTAATTCATATCCATCCCACAAAGCTGATCAAAAAGGATTCTTTAAAATAAGCATGCTAAATTTGTTCAGTTTTGCAAAATATTTAACTTCTTTTTTGCACTTTTTAACTTATTCAGTTAGCTAAAATATTTTCTTTAAAACAAATTTTCCTAGCTGTTAGTTAGTTAGTTTGTTTGTTTGTTTTTTAATTTTGCATTTGTTCCATTTCAGGAAAGATTTCTTTCTCTGTAAATAGAAGACAAAAAGGTACTTCTCTGTAAGGAGTATGAACAAGTTAACACATGCCAACATCCACATAAGGCTAAAATTAATAGAAAATGTCCGAAAAGGATAATAGCAGGACAGAAAAAGAACCATTTAAACACAGTTCCCATTATGATCATTATTTTGCTCTATTATTCATATAAAGTATGCTGTATTATTTATCATTTAAGTAGTAGCCTGACAAACAAAATCTGAAAATATGTGTGATATATGGTCTTTAAGTTCTCACTTTCTAGTGACTGTGGCATTAGTAATGTTCCCAGAAGAAAATATAATCCTTTCTTCAGTATGACTCTAATTATTTCATTAATTCTCCTTTAGGGCTGCAATGGCTGGAGCTGTCATGAAATGTAGGGTGGAATTGGTAGTAGAGTTTGGAATTTAAATTTCATTTCAGCAGTATTTTGAGTATTTTTCACACAAAATTAGCACAGCCAAATTCATGAAGAAGTAACTTTTGAAAAAAAGACTCATGCCTTTGGTCATCTACTGCATTTATTAATACATTAATTACATGCAGCATTGATATTATGTTTCTTAAAGGCAATGTGATGTTTGGCACTGCAAGAGAATCCATGGCCTTTGGAGAGGTATTTCTTTTTTACTGGTGTCCTATCCTTGTTAGATTTTGCTTGTGAAGGATTGATTTTCTTCAGCTGAAATGGGGATAACATGCAGTCCAGTCAACAACTCTGAGGCTGGCTGACTTACAGTAGTAGCAAGATCTTTTGTACCAATCCAGCTGGTAAGGCAGCAAAGTGCTGACATTCAGGAAATGCAGCAATGGATGGAAAAATAAAATTGTTTGGATGATATACACCCTGGAGGTATTGTGGTTTGTTGTATTATAAATAATGCAGTTCAAATTATCCCTCCTGTGTTTCTGCAGCATAGTGAGGCTAATAATGTGTAACTGATGGAATTTATAATAAAGGCTTATTAAAAATGTTTGTTCAGCAATCCTATCATCCCTTAGTTCTGACTTCTTGTGGCCGATGGTATTGCACTTACAGTTCCTGAGTAGCTTATGTGTTCTATTTTGTTTTGTAACACTCTCTTAACTGGTTATTTACTCCTGCTTGTTAGCAACTTGTCTTGATGATTTCAGTCAAAACGGTGTGATAATATGTGCTGAATGTTTGATACCCTAATTTAACAACTCTTAAAACTGAAGAAGCACAAAATGAGCATCCTGTGACAAAGGGTACAAAACTCCACTTCTCTCACTAATGCCTAATGTATTTGAACTAGAGGCTTGAAGTGGTTTTCTATGTCTCCATGGACACAATGGGCAATGACTTCAACTTTTGCCCAGCTTCAGAAACAGCTTTCAAGGTATTTGCAAAACTTTACTTTAACACTTGCCACAGTGGAACTTGCTCTGCCGGCGTTCCTGGGGGCACCGGTCTTTAACAGAAGAGGCTGTGCTACAAGAAGACAGAGCCAGGGAAGACAAAGCCTCTGCATAAAGTACACCCTCATGAGGGAATTACATAGCAGTCTCAAACTATATCCATTAGAATTCAACAGGAGATTTCGCTCCCAAAATCTCACTGACATTCATCTTAAGTTGAAAGCAGCGACAGTTGTGAGAAAACTATTACCTTATTTTGAAAGAAATGTCAGTGGACTTTCAAATGCCTTCTTCTGAAACTAAGTTATGTGGAAGTAATAAATAAAAATGTATTTTCTTTTGAGTAAACTCATGAACAGTGTTTGCTTGAAAATATTTTAAATATGTAAGTATGTTACCACAATATACATAATATTGAAAAGCAATTGCTCTGCTCTTGTGATTGCTTTATATAGATGCTTTCCCAAGCTTGGATAAATACAAATGCATGTAAATATGAATGAAGGCTATACCTGTAAAAATTTACCTAGTTATACATGAGGGATGAAATTACCTTTCTAGAAATATGGCCACTCAGAGGAACTGAATAATTTCCTACACTATAGTAATGTTCTGGAAACAAACCAAACCAGACCAAACCAAACCCAAACTAAACCAACCAAAAAACCTTAAACCAACCCCCATCCCCCTGCTAAACAAAAAAAAAAAAAAAAAAAAAAAAACCAAAAAATTCCAAAAGAGTAAAGTCTTCAGACTACATATAGTATCAACTGAACAATTGTTCCCACATGTAGGAATGTAGGAATCCAAAATTCTTTTCAGGTGTCTTAATTTTGTGTACATATGCATCAGTGACTATGAGATCTTCAACACCATTGCATTCCCAGTGCCATTCTACTAGACTTTCATCAGTGTTATTAAACTGTACAGTATATACACACCAAACTCAACAACAGGTTTGTGAAGGATGTCAGTTGAGCCATACTATTCTCTTACATAGAAATATAACTAGAAGGAGAAAAACCATCCACATTCTCCCCATTAATTGTTTGAAAAAAAAACTGAAAACTTATTTACCTTCTGTAAATGTCTCTTCAGGATGTTAAAATGAAGAAATAAGGAGAACATTGTGAAAGCATTGGAAGCAAATTGTCATCAAAACAATGAGAAATTCATTGATTTGTATTCAGTGAATAGCCTAGTTCTTTCCAACTCATGTTACCTAACAAACACAATCTCACCAGATGGTGAATAAGAAAATCAAATAGATTATATTCAAACAAATGTAAAAACACATTGAACAGTCATATCAAGAACAACCACAATCTTAACTTTGCCAAAATGAAAATAAATCCAAGAAGGAAAGCTCAAGATGAACTGAGTATCTATGAGAGACAGAGGCAATGACTATAAAGGAAGACAAATGAGATGCACAATAGAATTCAAGCTTCAGTGCTTCAAGCCAAAGACCAGGACGCTAGCCAAAGAAGAACACTAAAATAAAATACAAATAAAAATTTAAAAATGGGGAAAACAAAGAATAATAAAGCAAACAAAACACTGCAAACAAATAAAACGCTGCAAAGCAAATGTGCTTTGTAATGTGGAAGCACTATATGAAAAGAGATAAATGGCAGTAGTTGGACATGCAGAAAAATCCTGAAATTTTTCATTATTTCAAAAGCTCAAAAGAAGTCTTACTTTGCAATGTATATAAAACTTGAAGAAGAACAAAACTGAATTTAGGTCCATTAAATTCTATACAGAAAAATTAGTTAGAAGTTCTTACTACAAAAGTACTACAAATTACTTCTCAAGAATTAGTAGGAATAAATTTTAAAGGCAATCAATAGATAACAGATATTTGTTAGACCTTTTATTTTATAGGCCAATGTGTCTGATAGGGTGGACTCGTATTTTGGAATACCTTTCTGCCATATAAAATCTTGAGAGTTCATCTTCTCAGGAAAAGAACATAGCTGAACATGAATAGAAGCATCAAATATATCTGTTTTCTCTATCGTCACTTCTAGTACTTAGAGCATAAAGAAATAGATAGAAAAAATACTGATGATTGTATAAACAAATAACTGAGGAAAAAGTAATTTTCAAAATTGAGGGCTCAACATTATGACAATGCCTTGAAATACTAAAAGAGAAAAAAATGTTTAACATGGTAGAACAGCTCATCAACCTCAACTGAATTTTAATGATGCATTGAAACCTCATAAGTGCAGTAAGGGCTGAGTACGGATGGACTCAAATTTCAAAGTAAAAATTCTTGCCAACACTCAGGTATTTCAACTCAAATATGTTATAAAAGAATGAGAGTTTAAAAGTGTTCTGCAGAAAAAAACACCCCTTTGAAACAACAGCTGAGATACACCTTGCCAGCCTGGCAGCCTTTTTGCATCATTCACTTATTTAGCCAATATTCCTCATTCTGAAACCAATGGTTTGAAACATCTCTGTTACATTTTCTCCCTAACAATAAAGAGATAAATAAATCATAAAACCATAGGAGTCGTATGGGACCCACAAGGATCATTCAGTCCAACTCCTGAGCCTGCTTAGGTTCATTGCAAGAATCACACCATGTGCCTGGGAGCCTTGTCCAAGCACTTCTTGAACTCTGGCAGGTATTTGAAACACAGACAGCAGCTAAGGAAATTTTTTGTGCATTGAAGCACAGACAGAATATCTGCATTTTGTCTTTTAAGACTGTATGTATTGCTTCTTAGATGTGATTGAAATGATATTTCAGCTCTACTTTTTATTTGACTTTTCAGTACATAAAATGCAAATAAGTAGTTTAGAAGATGGTTAAACAAATTATGTCTGGGAAATGAGTTATCATACTTTAATTTTTAATGTATGCTTAAACTTTAGACTTGAAAAATTTCTAGTTGTTTCTTGTTTTACACTTCATTTCTAGTTCTAAAAATTTGCATTTTAAAGAATACTGAGTGATGGTTATTGAGTTCAGTTATTTCTGATAAGGCCCTTAGATTTTCGTGGTTGTCAGGGTCCCATAAGGAACTGCCTTCTCTTTGACTGAGGTTCCCTGCAGTTCCATTTGGCTGTGTGCTACAGAAGAGTTCCCGGCTTTCACTACACCAAAGACTGCATTTCAGTAGTTTAAAAAATTGATCCTTGTTTTTACAATTTTAAAAATCACTCAGATGGGGCTTTATTAATAGCTATTGTCATTTTTTTTTAATAGTTCCACTTGTATAGAGGAGCCATCATTTCACATTATGAGCACACAAGAGTGGAGCTCAGGCTGTGGGATATGCTGTATGTTTAACACTTCAACTCTTGTGCCTCCTATCTAATCAGACAGATTTTAAAGGGCTCACACACAGTTGATACAAAGAAAGAATTTTATCTTCCAGCTGGCTTATCCCCCCAGTACTTAGCCTCTAGTTAGCTCTTGCTCTTTTTACAGTCTCTATCCCTTTGAAAGGTTTAGAGAAAACACTTCAAAGTGCTGTTTTCAAAGATGAGCTACTCAAGATAAACTCCTCTCCATTCTGACCCTCTCCTCATATTTCCACCTTACAAACATTCACATTCAGTTTTCTTTTCTTCAGTTTGCTGCTGTTCCATGCAGTGGCCAAGTGTTGTGCTCATTTCCCAGATGTTCAAGATATATTAGGAAGAAAAAAAAAAAGGATGCAATAACGTTTCATTTTTCAGACTCCTTTAAAAATTTTCCCAGTAGTTCAATAATACCAGTCTTTCTGTGAATGAGCAGATTGAGCAAGAGAATTCAACACTAAAAATGTACTACTAATGTATTAATACAGCAATAATTCACAATTTTTTCAAAATACCCTTAAAATAGAAAACTGTGCAATTCTAACTGAATTTCAAAAGTAGCTTAAGGAAGATAAATGTCAATAAATTTTCTGGTTATCGGAAATTTCACATGGAATTACAGCTATCCCTTATTGTCATCTATCTGATTTGCAATTTTCCATTCCATGTACATGCAACACAGATTGTCTTGCCCTTTCCCTAGATTAATTTTTTTGTGTTATGAATGTATGAGGTGGTCCAGTGCAAACCTCATTAGTTCCAGTCATGTGCCTTACAATTCTGCATCCAACCCTGTCTTCAGAGTTCATGTCTTTGTTTTATTTTTTTAAAAAAACACTCTCACCAATAACAGAGACAATCTTCCTCAAAAACAGTTACTAAGCATCTGGCTAGCAAATAATTCAATAACAAAAATTTGTTCTTCACTCTTGCTCTGCTTCATTTCCCATTGGATTTCTAACCAGTACAAGTGCATTGCCACTTAGATGATACTTGATGCAGGATTTGTGTCAGCCAGGACAGATCATTGAGACTGATAAACTATTCTGAATAGTGCCTGTTAAATGTGTTGGCTTTGTTAATAAATTGGTGTTATGCAAAACATGTAGGTCATGTTGCCCCTAGCTTTCTCCTTAGCATGCACTCAAGGTTGGCATCGTGTCATCCCTGCCACCTGCTTATTCCTTGGCAGGACACAACACGATGATGTGTTCTGGCAAATGGATGTCCAGCAGCTGAATCACTGATGCAGTAATGAAGGCAAATACCCCCGAATATTCATGAGAAAGCATCCTAGAGGAAAGATCCCTTGTGACTGCCAGTACTGCCAGTCAGTCATTCCATCCTATTTCCCCTCTTTATGCCATCTATGGAGCCATGTTACTCAGTATCTCTGACTGGCTTAGTGTACTCTTCTAGATGATATATTTGAAAGCTTAACTAGATTCAGAATGGTGCTAATCTAAACTGCTCACTGGCTAGCTTCCAGGTCACACTTCCAAATACTCTGATATCTTGACTTAGTAATGGCATGGGACATTTAAAGAAGGATATTCTACAATGACAGTAAAAACACTGCCATTTTCATAGAATTTATAAGACATTTGTGTTGAGTACTCATATATATACTTACTGGTGCCAGAATATAGAAAAGAACAGAAGTAAACCCTATCATAAAAACTAGATTGCAAGAAAGAAATCTTGCCTTCATACATACCATTCGTTCTGGGATTCGTTTTTCTTTAAGGAACCACTTTATGATCTAAATAAATTGCTGCAATTATGGCTCTGATTCAAAAAAGCACTTCAGCACATATTTAACTCAAGCATGATCTTGGCATGCCCACTCCTCAGTGTTGGCTTGTGATGATATTGCTGTAACTGAAGATAGAAACCTGACACCTTTTATTCAGTACACAGCAAAAGTAAACCTATCAGATGATAGCTCAACAAAATAAGTCACCTTTTGGCAAGTATATCTTCAGCACCATAAAATCTACTCAGTTAACAACATTGTTTTCCCCAGCTTTTCTTTGATGTATCTTGAAATATTCGTGTTGCATTAATGAGTAGAAACTAGATTTATTAGATGAACACTAGCTACTACAGGCATCTTTGAAGGGAAAAAACCCACAATTATTTAATTAAATAGGAAATTCAAATTTAAACCATCACCCCTACCCAAGCCTGGAAAATAATTTTTAGAAGGCAATTGACCTAGGGCAATAAAATATGGCTAGGATAGGTAATTGTGTGAAATTTTAATCATACCTGATTCTAAACCTCTTCAGTCCATCTAAGCAACTAGCAAGTAAATATTTATTTAAGTTACAACAGACCTATCAATAGTTTTAGAATAAAAATGGGAAAAAGTCCATAGCAATATATCAAATCAGGACCATTTTAATGTAGAACAGCCTTGATGGGAAGCAAATATCCAGATACATTGTTACTCACTCTAGGCCATTATTTGAATGAACTGTTTATGTTTGTCTTGTTCCCACTGCCCATGTTCAATGCTAAAAAACGTGCAATATGGAAAAGGAACTAGAGAAATTTTAAGGTTTTTTTTTTTTTTTTTTTGCTCATTCCTTCTCTAAGAATTAAGTAACTTAAATAAGTTAATTCTTACACCAAAGAAGCAGCAGTTTTAGAGCAGGAAATGTCAGTAAGCTTTTTTCCTAATTGAAGTCCAGTCATGCTTCACTTGCTTTTGGGAAGTTTGAAGGAAGTAAGGAGTTTTTATTGCAAAATGAAAAAATAAGTGTATGTAAGCTCCTCTTTACAAGTCTGACTATCTTTCAAGTACATTTTTCATGTTATGTAAATCTGAATAAGCAACAGTGAAAAAGGCAGTATTCCTTAGTGACACGATCCTGTAAAAATGCAAAAGACAAATGAAGTAGCAAGGAGAAATGCAATTTAGTAGAGACTTTGCAGGCACAATAAAAGTTCATAAAGCAAATATTGCAAAAAAATTCTAGATGGAAGTATCTGAAATCTATGTGACTACTTCAGGCTGATTCCCTTAAACTACTTCTCAGCAACAGCTTTTTTGTTATTGCAGAATGTTGTTTCCCTAACGTGACTTTTAAACTTTTGGATTTTGACAGCACTATGAGGTAAAGGTCTTATCTGACTCATTAACTTTCCATGTTCCACTCCCTGCTCTTAAGTCTAAAGTTTAAGGATTAATGTGTCAGCAAAGCCCTAATAACAGCACAACGATTCATGGCCAAAAACTATTGAATAACTTCACATTTGAGTAGATATTGGGATTTGACAGAATCCTTATACATAACGTTGAAGAGCAGTGAGAGTCCATAAATAAAATGCCTTGCAGGCAAGAACATAAATACCGTGAAATGCCTTGTGTGTGATGCTGTACAAGAAAAAAAATCTTTAAGTAGAATTCAAGATCAGTCTGATTTCAGCTGTGATTATATCATCTTATTTAATCACATTACTTTTATTTTCACCACAATCAATTTCTGGATTTATTTGTGTGCATTTGTGTGTGTGTGTGAGAGGGGGAGAGAGAGAAATTTTATGCAAATAACACGGTTTTCTGACTCTTCCTGTTCCAAAAAAATCCTGTAGGTAATGTAGCATGAGTACTGTAACTGCTTGCTGTAAAGGTCTAACTGGGCCTGTCATCTGTTGCTTCTTTATCCTTTTTGAGACAATCAATAAAACTTGTCATGTTTTTCCTTTTTATGGCTCATTGAGCTCTTATCAAATACTCAGTGAACTATTGATTAATGGACAAACCGGAGACTATCAGCTTTTACTCACCTTGAAACACTTTTTCTGTGAACAGCAAGACTTGAAAATACAACTTTTCAGAGGTTTAGTTCTGGATTGTGAATCACACATAGAATTTCAGCTGTTTCAGTTCAGCATCATCAGTTACTCATCTCAGGGTGTTCTGGTCTGTGAAATCTGCAATTAAAATCAAATGCTAAACAGCATACTAGTGCTTTTATATGGTAAGTCAGGATTTTTTATTCAACCTAGATCACTGCAGAATTGCAAGTGGGATCCATTAAAGCATAAGTTTTATTTGTCTAAAAAGATTGCATGTCCATTAAGGTTTTTGGGGAATTTTTTTGAGTTTTTGGAACTGATGCAAATGAAGTGAAGTTTCTTTGGTTTGCCGTGAATCAAGACAAACTGGAATTCTTATTTCCCATCACAATTTTGTATTACTACTTCTATTTTTTTTCTCTCCACTACTCCAGACCCCTGGAGTCTTCATTAACCTCCTCATTTATGTACCCAACAAAGGTTAAAACACTTTCTTTGTGACACTTCAATAATTTCACTGTAGCTGCTGCTGAAGATAAGTCCCAGCAGTTGTTAGGTTATATATTTATATATATGAAAATTGGAGACATCGTTGTTCTTCAGAGAACCTACAGAAAACTCCGGCTTTTAGTTTTTGCTTTTTCGGTGCACCATTTTTGACATCTCTTTTTCTTGTAATCAGTAGTTACTTAACCTATTTTGGTTCTCCATATATGTGCATACGTATATGTGATTGTAGCCAAAAGCTCGTTAAAAAATTCCCTTTACAGGGTTTTTTTTTTTCCTCCTTTAGTGTTGTGTGATGTCATAGTAAGGTTTAATTTGCCTATTTTTTCTTTAATTTTGAAAAATATTTTTATGCAATTATCCTGCTTCTTCCTTCTTTTTCAGTAAAGCTGCAATATAGAGACACCTACTGGGAAATAAATGAACAGAAACAAATGCAAATATCAATAATAATAATAGCAATAATATTATTTATAGTTTTCAAAATAGTATTGGCTAACCATATTGATATTCAGTATTTTTGATTTCCACAGAAACAGTATTAATTTGATCCAGAAACATTCTAGACAAGGATGTTTAATTTGAATATTCAATCTGACTGATTATAACAATGATTAAACTATCTGTGGAATTTCAGATTTTCCACATATTTTTCCCTTTCAGAAGCAATCACAGAATCATTGTAATTGGACCCAGGAATAAGAAGATGCTATGTGCCAATTTCTGTGCACTGATTTCAGAAGCTTAATCATTCAGGAAAAGATAGAACTAGATCTAATAATTATATAAAGAAAAAAAAAAGGCAGTATGACAAAATAGAAGCTAGGGAACATATTACTGAAACCTATACTGTGTCCAATATGTTCACACAAATGGATAGTTGAAGGCAAAACTTCATTTCAATCTTGTATTGAAGTTATCATCCCTCATTAGATTATAAGTTCCCTATCAGACATATCATTCAGTAAAATCTTCATTAGTCACAAAGTCAAAATAATATATTTGGCTGATTACTGTTTAATGATTGTGTAATGATTTTATTCTTAAAGCATATATTATATAATGAATGTGTTATTTTATTAGCCATCTAAATAATGGTAAAGAGTAGGGGTGTTGTTTACTCTTTTCTGTAGTTTCTGTCATAATTCATAAGAAAATAGCTTCCCTCTGATTCAGAAGTCTCCTGAGAATAAGTGCTGTAGTACATTCTTCAAAACATTTACAATAGTGCCTCTATGTAAGCATAAGTTAATACATTCCTGGAAAAATAATTCTAGCAGCTAATATTTTGTGAACAGTTTCCTTAGAAAATAAATGATATAAAAAAGTTAATATGAGAACTATTAAACTTTTTTTTTTAATTTGCTACCCGTGGGAGCAAATAACATTTTTCAAATGATTGCACTCAGGAATACATTCACAAAGGCTCTTACGCCCAATGTTTTGTATTAAGAGTTCTTGGCTTGAGCTATCTTGCTACTGGTAGAAACGACAGCACTGAATTAGCATTTTCTGAGGAATGGCAACTGAGGGAGATTCACCATTCACTTGAAGGAATTCGACCACATTTTACCCTTCCTCCTAGCTAGGAATGCTGATCACCAGTCTGCAGGACAGTCTGATACTCTGCCCTCACTCATCCTCTGCTTTCTAAGGAGCCAAATCTGGGCTAGGGAGGACAATGTTCATTAATGGAAGTCTAGATATTATAATAGAGTTCAGATATTTTGTAAAATATTTAATCATGTCCTTTGAAACTGCCTTCTAAACATAAATATGCCTTATTATACCCTGAAAAGTTTTTGATGCTTAATTTAATTTTTTCTATTGGGGATCTTCTGACTCCATTTCTCCTTGATACTTAATAATTACCTATAGAAAGGATGATAATAATTGCATCCCCCTAACAATCTAGGTGGTACACACAAGTTAAGACCAGAGCAAAGAAATAAGTTCCTGTCCAACCCAGCTCTTCTTGAAAAAATACATCCTCACATAAACTGAGGTGCATAAACTGGTACATTTGGGGGTAATTTTCATATATATATATATATATATATATATATATATATGCATTTAAAGTCTCTCTTTATAGATACTTATATGGGTCAGATATTTTGGGTCACTTATTTTTTATTTAAGCTGTTCATAGTTGGGATATTTCATTGTGAGTTTTTGCTGGTTTTTTTTTTTTTTTCTTGGAGGGTATACAGGGAAGGATTTGTTTGCCTGTTACTTAATTCTTCTGCATGACATTCCAGTATTTTTCGAGGCTGTATCTCTTCGATATCACTCTACCTTCTGCCAATTCGTGTACAATTTTTGCCACAGGTTGCGTTGACAGCTACAGCATTACATGTGTCTTAGAGACATTCTAAGTAGAAGACTGAATTCAGAGATATATTTTTGTCAACTTGGCTTCAGTGTATAATTTAAGTAGACTCCCCAGATAATTTCACTTACATCAGTAACCTAAGACAGAAGCTTAGATATCACGAAATGAAGAGCACCAAGCAACTTTCCTAAAAACTTTGAATTTCTATTTTTTCTAATAATATGAAATTAGATTAATGAGAAGTTTGTCTTCCCTGTTATCAACTGTGTTCATTGTGAGATGATAGACTTTATGTAAAATGGAAAGTTAAAGATTAGTGTACACTTATCTGAACATGTACATGCACAAAGATATATGTGTATATACAAATACACATACTAAACTATAACTAGATACTCATTACATAAATCACAATAACTAAGCTCTTTGAAATAACCTATTCTGTCATTTTAATTTCACATGTACATACTTCTATCTCAAATTGTCTCTGAATTTTTTTCATGAACAGCATCTTCAGTGTATAGTGTTTAAATTTAACATAATTTGCTACTAAACTTCTTACTATAATAAAAATTTATTTTGGTATTTTACATAAAGGGTAGCCTCTGTTGTGGAGGATTTATTAACATTATTTTATTTATTGAAGTTTCTTATTTCTTCTTTTTTTCAGAAACTTATTTTAATATATATTCACAGATCACTCATACATTCAGTATTTTCTAATAATTCTCTATAAAAATGATGTTCCATATATACCAGACTGTCATGATTCGAGTTGTATAAACTGAATAGTTCTAAAAGTAGTTGATTTCTCTATCATAAAAGGTATAAAAAGCTCAGCTTAATGAAAACTGGCATTTTAATGTTAACCAGCTAATTTAGTCTGGAGTAATACTGGATCACAGCCACTTAGCTAAAAGAAGAAGTTTACCACTGTTCCATGTGGTATATAAACATAACTCATCAACGTTTGACATTGTGGCAGACTTTGACATACATTTTTTAAATGGCACAAAGTAAGACAAAAGGCAATAGCTGACTTGATAGTAGATGAGAATTTGAGTCACAACCTGTATTATTACCTTTTTAAAAGTGTATTTCATTACAAAAATTAATATTTACAACCTTTAGGGTCACATAAAAGACCAACATAATCAACATATTGAATTGGCCACTAGGTCATTATCATTACAGAAACAAAAAACTAGTTCATGTGTTGTCTACTTTCTAAAAACATTTGCAGTGGTGAAACCTAAATATTAACTTGCATAATATAAAATCAACTCTGTAGAAACATATGTTCAACTCTGAAATATATGCATCTTGCTCCATTAAAAAACAGCTTGAGTTCACCTCTGGTTTGTGGGTCCAGAATACTTTCATTCTCTTCTGTGCCAGATGCTGGTTCATTAAGTCTGGATAGTCATTGCTTTAGCACAAATATTACTGCTGAGCTCCTTTTCTCTCGCTTGTAACTGAGCAGGGGTTCTGATGTTTTTGTCCTCCTTCAACAAACTTTACCTTATATGTAAAACAATACATGAAAGCAAGACAGTTCTGTGAGATTTTTCCTTGCTTTAGTATGATTAAGAAGACCACATAAAACATTGTCCGAAGAACAATACCTAACTCTTTAAAAACTGATTTTGAATGTATCCTTATCATTTTTAACTAAATTTAAGCTGCTTATTTTACCTCCCGTGACAGTATAGTTCAGCAGATATTCCTCTTGCCACAGTGGAGCTAAAGGCCAAGTAATAACGTCAGCCCTGAGAGGGAAACACTTATTCCTGATAGTGGTGCCATTTCTACCAGAACTTGTGCTTTAACTTCACCACCACATTTCAAGTCCAGATTGAAGACTCCGACCTGAAATTAAAGAATAATGATTTCTGGCACCCAAAAAGAATAGGACACTACTCCTTCTTTAATTTCAGTAATGGTAGGTGTTAATAAATAACGCAAATAAATTAGTGGAATAGATCCAAAAGCAAAGTGAAAAGTACCTCTGTATCAATGTGGATAATTCTTAGGTCTGTGTTACTATGTTCTTAGATTTGTCTCAGGTATGTTTCAAATGTTTTAAGACACAAACAAAACTCTCTATTAAATTCTTGATCTCAGCTGTGGTTGAAGTATCGGAATTATTTGGGAATATATTGTTTTCTCCATTCCAAAATCAAGAAAGGAAAGTCATTTCCTGTGAATAACCACATATTGGTTTTCTGTGATAGCTCTAAAAGAAGATAAAAAATGCATCTGTCTCCAAAGTCAACTAAAAAATTACACAAAACCTAGTTTTGAACATAATGAGTAGTTGATTTTGAACATAGAAACAACATACTTTACAAAGTCCATGTGTTTTTTAAGAAAAAAAATATTAGATGCACATTTTTCCATATTTCCATATTTCCATGGTTTTCATTAAATAAAAATCCTTTCCACAGAATGGGAGTGGAGGCTGTGGGGGGTAGATATATGTGTGCAGGTGTCTCTACCTACAACAGTTCTTTAATGATTAAAGTATATACAGCAATTGTACCTTGATTTTTCTCTGCAATGTTTTCAGTCCCTAACAAGTTTAACGGAAAAATACAAACTTACAGGCACAAACCCCCTTGTTTTCTAAGTCTAACATACTGTAAATAACAGCCTAGGCTTTCAGATTGGATTGGCCTTGGGTTAATGCACTAATTATAACACATTAGCACATGCATACATAACATACAGAAAATATGTAAAAATATGAATCGTAAATGCCTGGCATACAGATGTCCCAGATCTCTAGGAAATAACTCATCAGCAAAGGAGAAAAAGCAACATTTTTCATTTTTATTAATAGCTACTTATTCTGTTTTAATATCACAATTAGGAGCTCCCAAGACTCAAAGCAGGATACAAGATAATATTGTGGCTCTGATGGCTTTCCTTACAAGATAATTGCAAGCTAAGGATTAATGTTGTGATTGGGGTTTTGCTTTGTTTTTTTTAAACATGAAGGAAGAAAACTTCTGCACATGGAGTCTCTGCTGCACAAAAGGCACTTTAAGAAAAATATATGCACTAAAAATCAGAACTCAGTACTTTATTTTATTATCTTCTTTTAGCTATGGCTATTATCCAAACCACATTTTTAACACCAGCTTTTAAGCATATAAACAGATATATTATATACTATCTTAAAACGTTAATTAAAATATATTTGTCTATACATTCTATGACTGGGTTGCTAAGAGCATCCACCATAGCTCAGTAAAGAATGATGAAATTAATGTTCATTCTCATATAAGAATGTCAAATGTCAGATTCAGGATGTCTTACTGAAGTAAGCCCCCTGAGCATTCCATTTCTTGGGGAGAAATCCAAACAAATCAATAGAAGTTTAACTCTTTGACATATTTCACAAAATAAACTAAGAGGGAACTGGAAGAGATCTTGAGACATTTTTGTGTACATTTACTGTTATTTTCTACTAAAACAAAACTACCAGACACGTTTTAAATTAAATACTCCAATGTTTGAAAATAAAAATTGTGCTGGAATTGAGTTATGGAAAAAAATTCTATTTTCTGACAGGTTTATTAAACATGTTTGTCTACATCAACACAAGCTATGTTTGCATTGCAATTTCAGTTAGGACCGTAGGACATGTTCACCATGCTAGTACAGATAATGATATTCCTAACTACAGATTTGCTTAGATGGATATTCAAATCTTGTTTACAATTAGGATATGTGTCTTGGAGTCACATCTACTTATTTCAGCCTGATGAGTTTCTAGCTGGCAATACCTGTATGATTTTCATAGAAAAACTCTGTAGTTATATATTTCTGATGCGTGTGCTAATTTTTAAAATGTACAGTAAACTATATTTATTATATTGGAAAAAAAAATCATAAATTGTTGTTAAGTTTCTGCATGCACTTAAAGGAATAGCTATATGTTCTCAAAGTAAATATCCACCACATTATAGAACTATTCACCATCTATTACATTTTATTGCCATGGCACTAATTATATCACACTAGAATTGGCTCCCTTCACTAATGGAAGACCTTTTATCATTATTTGTGTTTATTAATTCTCCTCACACTAGACTTTTTGAGGCTTCTACATGTCTGCATAAAGAAATATGTTTATGCTAGTCACGGACTGATGATTTTAAGTTATATTTGATGTATGCAATTTGGCTAGTGGCAGTCAAGTATAAGACATTGTTTGGATTGCAGGGACTAGCTAACAAATGCAATAATGGTGCACAGGACATGTTGTTACTCTCTGTCTGCATCTATGCCATTCCTGTATGATTAGTGATGTCATTCTCTACTAAAAAAAAACCAAAAAACCTCACATAAATCATGGAAAAAGAATTAATATGGTATTTACATCTTCTAGTTACCAGGACAACCTTTAGTTTTGAAAGGGAAATATAAGAAAACAGTTGAAATTGCCAATAGTACGGAGGATGTATAAGAAATTAATTAATGGCCAATAATACAGCTGACTTTCTGAATGAACTCCTGAATTCAGAAGTATAACAAGTCGAACTAATTTTAGAAGCATAAACTGTCAAAGCACCTGCAGTAAGATCAGTGCACTATGTAGATAAATAACTGATATTCTTAAGCAATTTTTTCTCTGATCAGTACTTCCCAGGCAGCCAGTCTAAAGAGATTTACTTAGAGCCACAGTGAGCTCCAATGCACAGGTATTTCAGTTAGCATTCACTGCTAAATTAGCTACCAAATAAAGGATGGTCTTATTAGCACACTCCTTTATCTCATGGCAGCGCTTCACAACAGAACAAATTAATTCCTCAGGGGCACATGTCTAACATACCTTTACTGGTTTAATAATTGAAATAGCTCATTTGGGGTCAGTTAACTCTGCAACTGCTCATTGTACTAGATTAGAATATACTGTGACTGACAGAGCAATAAGTGAAAACTGCCAAGATTAGACATTGTAGAGAAAAGAGTAACAAAATTTCCTATCTATAGTGAGGGTGTGCTTAAACTGAATGGTACTTCAGGGTTTCAGATTGTCAGAAAAAATGGAATAGATGTAGATATAGATGGAAAAATCTACAGAAATTATGCCAGAATTCTGTGCTGCTTCTGGGTGAAACCAGGTTCTTTTCAACATCATGTTCTACCTTAGCTCTGACTCTAATACTTTAAGGTACCACAATGCAAGTTAGTCATAGTCAAAAAAATCTAATGAAAAAGAATAACAATGGGGAGAAAAAAGTCTATAAGGAGTGCTGTCAGCCAGCCTCAAAGGCCCTGCTCTTTGTAATTCTGTGGAGTTGACTGTGCTAGGAATTTCATGGTCAATTACAGAAGTTCACCAGTGGTAGAACACTTTTGACTGCAAAAAGAATAGAAATGTTTGAAGAAATCAAGTTCTGTACAAACTGTGCAATCAAACAGTGATTCATGCTTTCTGATCCAAATAAACCCTTACTTTTTGCAGATTTAATTTTGTCTTAGCTTGAAAACTAATTTGTGTTGCTTGCCTTAATTCCTTGCTGAGAGGAAGGGCAGGAGGGTTGGAACACTTTTCTTTAGTTCTATTATTAAGCAGTAGGCTGAGGGAATAAGTATGTGTAGCAAGTCATTCCACAGGCTCCATAATATGGGTGTATTTTATAATGACAGATGAGATACACAAGAACTAATATTCTTTATGTAAATAGATTTGGGATGAATTATGTAGCAAATTCTCACTAGTTGAAATTTTACAGCAATGTAGTCTTCATATTTCTGTTTAGTTGGGTTTTTTTTTAAATAATGATGAGCAATTTGTGGTGAAAACAAACACAAAGAATATATGTGGGTTGAATATTTAATCAGTGTTTTATAGAATGAAGTAACTGGATCATGATTTATAACATTGTCCAAACTTATGTCAAGATGCAGCGCAGAAAAATGGTATGAAAACATTTAGATGTAAAAAAAAAAAAAAATAAAATAAAATTAAAAAAAAAAAAAATTCCAAACCCTGAAACACTTCAATCTGATTGCTCTGTTTTACTGATATAATTGAACTAAATTTATAAATCTAGCTATATGAATTTCATAAAGTAACTAGCAGTATTTAGTTAATGGTTTTCAATCACATTTTGTAAGTGACTATAAACCATATGAAATGAAATATCTGTTCTTCCACTCTTTCTTTGACTGATCTATTTAGGCATTTTTAATCTAGTTTTAGAAAATACAGTGAAAGAAAATTGTTCTTCTATATTCTTCTAAGGAGCTTCTCAGTGGCCAAAGGTCAAAGGCCAAGGGCAATTTATGAGGATGAGAATTAAGAATATGTCATAGTACAAAGTCTTTAAAGCAGACAATTTTTTTAACTGACAGGATGGGGTCCAATGACAGTGTTCTACATATAATTTCTACCTTAGTTACATAATTCCTGTTTGACCTCAATTCACCAGAAAAGATTAGATGCACTTCATTAATTATTTTTTACTGTCTTCAAATACTTGAGAAATAATGACAAACAGGTGATTCCAAAGTAGTTTCAGATGAAAGGTATTCAGTCTGAATTCATTGAGTGAGCTGTCTCTGGCCCATGGAGGTAGGCATTTCCAGAGGGAAATTCCTGACATCCTAAAATATGTGTTAAATTTGCGGCGATGAATCATGTTTTGGAATATCTTATTTCCTCCCGTTGGCTTAAGAAATGCTCACATGACTGGCTCAGAATGTATGTCTAATTTCTCTAATGGCTACGGATGAATGTGATCAATCATATTTTCAATCAATTTTTCTGTAAATTTTGAGCATTCTGTTAAAAATCGATATGAACTTTAGAGATGTAAGAAGAAGAGTTTGGCGATTACTGTCCAAGTAAGTACTATTGCCAAAGGCAGATAAAAATATGATATAATATTTAATATATACTGTCCTGAGCAGAGTCAGGTAAAAAGCACTGTAATACAAATAACAGTTTTGTCTATTAGTCCTTAAAAAGAAAAGAAATTACAACTATGTAAATCTATCTCTTCAGATCTAAATGACAATGAGATTTCTTTGGCAGATATTTAGATACTAGACAGCGCTTGGGGATACAGGGACTTTAAAACCTACATCATTTAAGAACACCTATTTGCCAAGAATACAGCTGAAGATTTGTTGAGAAAAGTGCTCGGGTAATTTAAATGAGAATTTCAAGACATGAGAGATGGTTAGAGATCTAATTAAAGGAATAGCCAAGTTCTAGAGCTCAAACTAAAGTAGCAGAACATTAGTTCATGTAGTTATACATGAGAATAACACGAAAATCTGACAACCCGAACAGCTGTCCAAATTACTGTACATATGTGCTACTCTGATTTTACAAAATCACACACATACATTCAGATTATGAGTCTGCAGAGGATTCTTCGAGCATGAGAAAATATAAGGGCAAAGAGAAATATTTCAAGATAGGGAAAAATTAGCCTCATGCCTCTGGGGAAAAATATACATACTGAGCAGAAGCAGAGAGATTTGATGACTGAATATAAGCAATAAAATCTGTAAAGAGATTAGGAGAGCTGTGGAAAGTCACTGGAGCTATCAGGAACCACCAGCATTAGAAGAAAAGCTTGATTTGTTCCTTCTTCCCTTCCTCTTTGTAAAACCTCTTACAGTGCACTATTTAGTCCATTCAGAATCTCTCTGAATCTAACACTAGATTCTGTGCCAAACCAAGAAAGGAGCTTTCATCAAGGTCTGTTTTGATTTCTGTATATTATTTCTAGATATGGGGGGGGGGAAAGATATAAACAACATATTATGCATTTGGTAACCATGCATTTGTAACGCATTATCTTTTAATCTAAAAATCCATTAGCTAATATCCAGTGTTTGGGCAAACTTCTGTACCATTGCTGCAGCCAAACGTTTACAAGGAAATTGGCTAAGGAAAAACAAGGATAATAAAAACCAAAAGGTTTTCTAAATTACTGTTGCCTGTGTCATTAAATTTCATATTGTGCATGGAATCCAAATACATCACTTTGTTCTGCATGACAAGCAGAAGTGAGCATTCATACATTACTCAGCCACTTAATTAAGAGACTGGGATATTTGCAGTTAGCAGAAACTAATAAGGGAATCACATTTAAATTCAAATCACTCCTCAGGGTAGCTGTCTGCAACATAAGCAAGGCTTACTGGGTAGATGTTTCTCTAAATGCTAAGCTAAAATCTTAGTTTTACTGTATGTTTGAGGAAAGAATAATTCTTTTTTTTTTTTTTTAATGAGGTAAGAATAAAACAAAGACATCTGGTTTTAATTTTCAAGTTATGTTTTCTTTCAGCTATTTTTAAATTCTAGTAGGTCTATTACTTTGTATAATACAACAAGAATGTGAATATGGCTTTACTGGCAGAAAACAAAATAGGTTCTATAACAAAATAGGTTCTATAAAACAGCCAGCTGGGATTACCCTTCAGATGATATTTTGAGATATTTTGAAGGAATAAGATCTATTCCAGACAACAAGCAACTATCTTAGCAGCCTTGAGGAAATGTCCAAAAATCAATGCACTGGTACATTGTGAGCCATGTAACAATTTTTAAAACTTATTAAATAAATGGAATTTACCTTGCTGTCAGTTCTTTCTTCTTACTCACTACTGAGCTGCTCATCTAATATTTTATTTAGGAACTCCACCTCTTTAGGAATTTCAGATTTTTTTCTATAATGGGCCAAAAGTAAAGTAGCAAAGACAGTGTTATTAAGTCTAATTAAAAGTGTGATTAGCTAAGAATATTGTCATTGGTGACTTGCAGGAGACCTGACACCATCTTCTTACCATCGCTAGGGCCCTCACACCAGTTATAATTACTTTTTTTCCCCCCACTTTTCTCTAGAGACTTGAATTCAAAGGATCGATGGATCTGAAATCTTAACAATTCCGACAAATTTTCTGAAATTTGAATGGAAAATATGCCTCTAAAAAAAGTCCCAAAAGATCCTTTCAAAATGAAATTTGCTTATGGCATTTCACATATATCTATATAATGAGCTTTATATTAACCATTATCACGTTTTTAAAAAATATTAAGGTAATGATTATTTCATTTAAAAACAGCCTGAATTTTAAAATTTCAGGACAGGAATATTAAACATTCATATCTGAAAACTCACAGGAGAAATGTGTTATTAGTAACTTTTCTTTAAAAGTTGAAAATAAAGCAAAAAAAGACAATAAATTTTTCATTAAAATAAAAAAAAAACAAAAAGAAACCAAACTAAACCTCAGAAACTTTGATACAAAGATTCAGCATGAGAAAAGTTGTCAATTTGTAAATGTAACAATGAATATTTAATGTTTCCCACAACGCTCAGGTGCAGTGTATCACAGTGGCTACACTGTTGCACAGCACACAAGTATATTTAATGTAGCTCTGCATAAATTCGGTGGGACACGGGCACATTTCAGTGACAGAAAATGAGTGCTTTTGGCCTAGCACTGAATCTCTGCTGCAAGCCATTGCTATTTCACTCTTGCCACCAGTCCATAATATTCCCTGTTGACCACCTCACCTGTTCTTCAAGTAAGTATAACTGTAAACATAAAATATCCTTTCTTTTGTGACCTTTCTATACTTCCACTAAATATAAGGTTGGGGTTTTTTTCTTTTCTTCTGAAGTTATTTTCCCAAGGTTCTTTCTGCTCATCTGGGATTTCAGCAACTGAGACTCTTGACTTCTTTTTGAAGTATTACATTTAAAGTACTCGAATTTGGGTGATTTTTCAAATGTTATGAAACTTCAAAGCTGTTAATTTACAATTCTTAATACATTCATGAGGTAATTTACAATATATTGCTATTTTGACACTTTTGTTTTACTATAATGTGCTATCTTCAAAATCATATTATGAGTCTTTATTTTTATATGGCTTTCTTAGGTATATTTTTCACCATTTAGTTTTCTGTAACCTTACATAAGACATAATACATCTTGAAAAGTCTTGAAGCGTAGTTTGAAAAATGTTTTCACATACGATGCCAAATTCAGCCCAAACCACAAAAGATCCCCACTGCTTGAACTTGACTTTTTTCTTTAGATATCTTTCCACTTGGAAATAAGGTGAGAAAGTACATCACCTTATAGCCCAATAAAACAAATAACCTGTGAGTTATGAATAGACATTGGCTTGATATTCCTCTTTCTTAGTGTTAAGTATTTTCAACTCCTTCTGACACTTATCTTTTCTTCTCTCCAGTGTAATATAAAAAGAGATAAGAACAAGAAGTGTACTTGAACTATCTGAGAAAGGAACCTTATCATTTGGCAGAGGAGACAAATGTGAGAAAATAAGCAGAGAGAATCTGCCTTCTCATTTTCAGGATTAAAGGAATGGCATCAAGAGCAATACAGAAGGTACAAGTAAGAGGAGAAAAAGTGCTTTTCTGCTTTTAAATGTATTGATTTAATTTGGGAGATCATAAAAACAGTTGATATGGGAGAAGTGTGAAGATTTCAGAAGTATTTGGGAGAAAGTACATTATGCTTGTCACTGGCTGTGAGGTTCAGTCTTGCCCATGAACCTTTCACGGGTAAACTTTTATGCACATAAAAATAATGCTCATTATATGAAGAATTTGTTTTCTTCCATAGCACAATATTACTACAGAAAGAAGACTTGGAAACTTGAAAACAATACTACTCATGAAGCAATGGAAAGTAGTCAGAGAACACAAAATGGTGTATGCAACCTGAGCTGCTAGTAAGGGGGTGTGCATCTACCTCTGTCTAGAGGACATTTAATCAGACCTCCAGTTTTACACAATAAATCATCTGGCTCTCAGTTTGCTCCTAAATGCTTCCTTTGGAACTGAAGGGGTAGAGAGGGAGAATCCCCACAGCTCTTCCCAAGTACATAGTTTACTGTAATACAACTTATTTTCAGCTTCCATCCTACCCAGAGAGCAGAAATGAGCTTAACTGGATTATCTGGGAAACACCAGAACAAAAAAACCTATGAGATGTGCTCTACTCTGTAGCAGGGTACGATTAGTTATAGGTGCAATTAATGAGTATCCCTAGATTTAAAAAATGCCTAAAGTTTAGATAGATTGTGATAAACAAAATGCACATTTGCACAGATCAGATACAATTAACATATCATGAAATAACTTAGTTCATCTGCATTCAAGTTTGGTTCTACACACCAATTACCGCACACAGAAAAAAAAAATTATGTCCACTAGGTCTATGTCTGGTATTTCTTTTTGTGAGATTTTATGTATTTTTGCAACTTTTTTTTCCTGTGCACTCAAGTTAATGGAAACACATTTCTCCAGAAATGCATTTCTCCTGCACATAATTTGGGGCAATCTCCAAACACAAATACAGGCTGAGTGCAGAGCACCCCTGACAAAAAGGACTTGATGGGATGTTGGCAGATGAGAAGCTCAAAACGAGCTGGCAATGTGCACTTGAAGCCCAAAAAGCCAAACGTGTCCAGGGTTGCTTTAAAAAGAATCATGGCCAGCAGGTCACATGAAGTTCAAGTTGACCAAAGCCCAACCAGAAATTAATCTGTCTACTATCACAAAAGATAACAAAATCCTATTTTACAAATACATAAGTGAAGGGCTGAGGAAAATCCCCATCCTTTACTGAATTCAGGGAAAACATAGTGATAAAGCAAAAGGTTGATGTTTTCTTTCACTCAGCCTCTAATAACAACATCAATTGTCCTTAGGGTCCTCATCCCTCTGATCTGGAAGACAAGCATGGGGAGGAAAATGAAGCCCCCATAAACCAGGAGGAAATGCTCAGTGACCTGCTCTGCCACTTTGACACACACAGGTGTATGGGGCTTGATAGGATCTAAAGGATCCTGAAGGAGCTGGCAGAAGAGCTCACCAGGCCACTTTCAATCATTTACCAGCAGCCTTGGCCAACCAGGGACATCTCAGTTGACGGGAGATTAGCTAATATGATGAATATGGTCGTGCTAATTTTACAGTTGGACTTAATGATCTTGAATGCATCCTCCAACATGAATTATTCTATAGTTCTACACATGCCACATGATGAGAAACATCTGAGATATACCCCTGTCTGACTAGATGATCTTTTAAGGTCCTTTCCAAATCAGACCATGCCATGATACGATTACTTTATCAATTTATAAGTTAACAGAATTAAAGAAATGAGAAAAAAAAAACTCTTCAGTGATGAGTTGTTTGGGTTTTTATTCAAAACAATCTCTTCTAAGACAACCTGTCTTTCAAAGCTGGCAGTTGATTACAATTTTAGTTCAGGGAAAAGAATAGGTTCTTCACAATGAAATTATCAAATAAAATATTGCTTATTGAAGGAGAAAATCCACTGCCATCTAAATCAATTTTGCATTGTAAAGATATACACATGTCCATATAATGCCATATATATGTATTTCTTTTTCATCCAGCGTTTTCTAAATACTTTTACAAACTGTGAGTATAGTACATAATGATTTTTTTTTTTTCCAGTGGAAGACATCAACATTGTATTTATTGCATTAGAGTGCTTCTGAGAACACTTCTGGAGTGTGCTCATGACTGCAGGCTATGTCTTCTGTTACGTCTTTAAATGAAAGTGATACATCAATTTGCAGGTGATTCAAAGCTCTGCAGCAGAAGGGTACAGTACTGTACACAGACCTTCTTGGTTAATGTTACTCTGTGTCATCATAATCATTTGATGTACTGCAAAGAAAAACATATCTGAACAGAACCCTACAGTTCCTATGTCACAGGCACTTTTTCTGCTTCAGATGACTGATGTACTCCTCAGTATTGCATCAGCTGAAACAAGTCTTTCAACACAACCTCCTGTTTCATTCTCCATTTAGTAAATACATGCAAGCATTTTATAGTAGAATTTCTTTTAGTTTTATTATAACTACATTTTAATTAGCTTTCTTTCACAAAAAGCAACACACTGTTAATTCTATATATTTTAATCAGCCCCAGCAAAAAAAAAAAACCAGAATTATGACTAATTTTTTTTCTGTGCTTTCTTTCTTCTTTCCGGTGCTGTGGGACTCATCTATGATGGTAACCTGTGTCAGATGCTCACAAAAAATAGCAAAAACCTTTGTCAGAATATAATATCATAACCTGCATAATGGATAGACTTTCTAACCCTTTGGTTTAAGAAGCATATCTCGTCTTACAGAAACTTCAGCAACAAAACCCATTTCATTTTAGCAGAAATCTTGATATTCTTTGAGAGCACATGAATAGAAACATGGTTTTCTGTGCCTTTGTCACAGTGCCTTCTGCCCATATTTTAATGCATTTTCTATGGACCTCTTTGTGCTTATCTTTTTTGTAATTTTTCTCTGAATATTTCAATTTTTATATAATTTATGGGAAATTTTATATAATTGCTTATAAACTTATATAATTTTAAATATATTTTATATAAACTAAGCCTGACCAGCAACCACTGGCATTCATTTGTTTTGTTTGGCTTGCATGTGTGGCTTTTGCTTTACCTATGAAACTCTTCATCTCAACCCACTTTCTCTCACTTTTGCTGTTCTAATTCTCTCCCCGTTCTACTCAGGGGAGGGAATGAGTGAGGGCTGTGTGGTTCTTAGTTTTCAGCTGGGCTTAAACCATCACACCACAGTTTTCCATTTCTTTGCATCAAATTTTAGGATACCACTTTCCAACAAGTAGTAGACTTCTAAATTCTATTTATATTTTTTCTATTATTGCATTCTTTGTATTATTTTAGTTTGAAAAATATTCTCTTAATTTATAAAATGCATGACAATCTATTCCTGGGACTTTCCTAAAAGTTTTTATTGTCCTATGTCAGAGCATTTTAAAATGGTGGCATATCCAGAATTTTGGAATGGAGAGAACACTGTGAAGAGAAGCTGAATTACAATAGAGTTCAGTAGCAAAGAGAATTAGTGTATTTCATAGTTCTCATTCATGCTTTTCTGTGCAACTAGAAGAGACAGCACGGGATTGCAGTGATCAGAACACAGAGTTGTACTCAGAAAGGAATATTACTTGCAATTATTTTTCCAGTTCTTGAAGTCTATTGAAAACAGCTTAAATATATTATTTCACAGCTGATTAATATACTTGAAGAGTATGCTTTATTTTTCAGAAACTAATTTCAGGTAAGATACATAGTGTTTGTGTCTGGAAATTTAGTACAGAGTCCAGTTTAGCATATTGTTTCTACCAGTAGCTGGTGGGCATGTTCTCCTCCAGAATGTTTTTTCTTTAATTCTATAAAAGAATAAGAAATTTTCTTCTGCTGTTAGTCACTTTATTCACTATGCCCCTTGCCCAAATCCTTGCAATTCTTGAAAAACTGTTGTTAAATCAGTATTGATCACCACAGCAACCTGTCACTGGCTTAGGGATTTTCCCACTGAATCTGATAAGGCTGGCACAAACCTTTGAGAGCAAAATTCAGAGCAAAATGTAAAAAAGCTTGAGAAGTAATCATGGCAGCTTCTTCTGAATTTTACTTTATTAAAAAAATAATTACTTTCCTGTGTTTCAGGCATCAGGAAGAGTATAAATTGTCTCTGCATTTCTTTGAATGAATATCCACAGTAATGAAATAAAAATATAAAAGAAAAAGAAAGAAAGCAGAGGGAGAATGCTTGTATGACTAATTCTATCCTGAATTAGCATTCTTCACATATCATTACAGCTTTCTGTCTTCCACTGAGAAATAAAAGTAGCAAATATTTTTTAATTCTCCACCTTTCTATTCACCATTGGGATACAAACACAGCTTCATTTGTTCTTACAGCAGTTATTTGTAGTGTTTCTCTCTTGCTGCTGCACTCCTTCCTTTCCATGTTTCTTTCTGTTAGAGCTATAATTCCTCCTAATGAAAATGAGGAATATAGTAAATAATTTCAGTTATTGAGCAAGCAAGTGCTAAGATAGGTAATGTGTTAATAAAATTTTTGGATTTTCTATATTATGCAACTTATTGACTGTAACAAAGCTACCCATGACAGGTAACATTAGGTGTTTTAATATTTTTTCCTGGTAGATTGCTTGACATACCTTATACCTTTTAATAAAGAAAACAGTAGTTACACAGGTGAAAATACATTATATTGACAGATTTTTATGGCTTAATAAAAAACAAATCAGTAGAAGCAAAGTCCAATGAGGTCAATGCATTGATTTCTGGAAAGACTTACAAAAAGAATTTGGTACAAAAATGTCAGAACAATGAATTAGATAGGTGTGGTGGTTTTATTACTGCTGGGGTTTGGGTGTTGTTTTCTTCCTTTTTTTTTCCCCAAAAAATAAGGTGGTGTCAAATTTGAGCTTAGAAAGTAAGTTATCAGTATTTATCAGAACATTTTCAATCTCCCATATAAGGATGACTAATCTCTATAACTTTACAACCTTTTCTGTCTTAGAAAATATCTCCTTATTAAGAAAAGAATATAACTTTTTCAGTTTTTTTCTGCTGTCAAGGAGATTTTTTAAATCCCTTGATTTTTTTTTCCACAAAAATATTTCTTCAATTTGCAGAATATAACTGTTTTTCCATTTAAATGATTACTGATCATAGCCGAAACAAATATTTTAAAATTCAGTGGGTTTGACTTGCTATGTATGAATTCCTACACTAATTTCAGATCATATAAATTGGTTCTGTTACATGGACCTTCACAATTTAATCCAGTCTTTTACAACATGGTACTTTTTCTGAAATTGGAAAGTCCACTCAGATAGAGAGATAGATAGACACCACATTAACAGTGATTAACAGAAACCAGTTCTAATAATCTCCCTAAAGTAATTATTGGAGTGCTATAAAGGCAAATCACCTTCCCTATTATTTATAATTAATTTAAGAATTAAATTAATTCTTACCAATACTTTCTGAAAGAAAATTAAAAATAATAAAATAAAAAAGTATGCAAAATATTATGCATGGGATAATGGGGTGTAATTAAAATATACAAGTGTTTTTATTTGCTTTCATACAGCACTTTGTGTTTTACTGGTTTTATCATCAGAGCACACATTCATTCAGGGCTTACACATGCCTAAAATAGAGGACTGTGTAAAAAAGATTTAGGATTTTATTTACCTTAGGATTTTATTTACTTAGGGATTTTCTAGTGCATAGTCTGGTAAACTCCACTCACCCTCTAAAGACAAACTGCTTTAACCTTATTTCATGAAATAAAGAAATGACAATCTCTTTGCTGATATCTGAAGCATAGTAAAAATCAGTTATCTCCAAGATATAAATTTTTACTTCTAGAGATAAAAATTGAAATTTTCCCAGTCATTTATAATGGTTTCAGACCAATGTCTCTAATTTCCTTTTTTTTACTCTTGTATTCCAGAATAACTAAACTCACTTGATAAATATCAGTGCTCTTCAAATTGCAGCTACAAAAGGCATGCCAAGGGGAACAATGGCTCCATGTACACATTTATTTTTGGCTCCAGTCTCCCTCTTATGCAACTTTCACACCTACACTTAGGCTTTGTCTCAGGCTTAGGGTTAGGGTTAGGGTTAGAGCTAGTGTTATGGTCAGGGCTGGGATTAGGGTTTCGCCTAGGGTTAGAATTATGCCTAGGGTTAAGGTTAAGCCTTGGGCGAGGGTTCTGATAGCCACAAAGCCCACAGACCTAGGGACATTTCAGCTCCCAAAGGCGTGCCAAGGAGAACACAGGACTGCCACAATGTGGTCCCTCCACACATTCCTGCCTGGCTGCAGCCTCAGTCCCAGACAGGTTTACCTGCATTGCTTTGGGTTCGGGTTAAGATCAGGGTTGGGGTTCAGAAAACCATAGAGCACACAGCCCAAGGACTCTGCTGCTTCCAAAGGCATGCCAAGGACAACACAGGACTGCCATAACAATGACTCAAGGAACGTGTTCCTCTTTTGCTCCAGTCTCCCCACTCTGCAACTTTTACAGCTCCGCCTAGGATTAAGGTTATGCCCTGGGTTAGGGTTAGGCCCAGGATTACGGTTCAGAAAACCAACAAGCCCAGAGGTCCACCCACTCTGCAGCTACAAAAGTCATGCCAAGGGGAACACAGGACTGCCAAAACATGTCTCCCTCCATGCATTTCTCCTTGGTCCCAGTCTCACCCCCTTACACCTTTAAGTGCTCAACCCGGGGTTAGGGTTAGAGCTGGGATTAGAACTTTGACTTGTGATGATTTACATCAGATGAGCTGGCCCCTCATAGTTCTTGTACTTTGTCTTGCCACTACAGGTAATAAAACGTTTATGTAAAAAGGCAAAATGCCATTCTTATTTCTATATATGCTTTTAGGATTTCTTCCTGTCTGTCATATTTTGTCTACTTCACTCTCAAAACACATTTTTACTGTTAACAGTAAAAACAAAGGAGATATCAGTCCGATTCTATTGCCTCACATATTAGCAGAGAAATAGTCAGATTTTAGCGACAACGATTGCATGATTCATTAAAGATTTTGATTTTCAGAAAAGTGTTTGATAAAACAGTGCTTTGAAGAAATGTGGAGACCATAATTGTAAGATCCCATTACACAATTGTAAAAGTGTTGCAAGCTTTGTCCAGCTGGCCCAATGCTAAGCCCAGTGGAAGCCATTTGAAAATATTTTCCATTCCCAGCTCTGGAATCAGTACCATGAGCATGTTTGTAAGAGTGGATGGGCTAATCTTTGCTTTTCAACTTCAGCAATTAAGTCATACTGATCAGGTTGAAATACTGAAATTTTACCAATTTCTGGTGCAAATCAGACAGTGTAATGAGAGCACTGTGCTGTTCTCTTGCTGTTTTCATATGCCATAAGAGTATAAGCTTACAGAAAATGTGGAAGTACTCATTTAAATAATTCCTGATGGAAACCTATTCTCTTGTACTGAAAGCAATGTTTGCTTTTAACCTGAACTAGGTCAAGAATGGATGTATGACAAAAAGCATGTTGTATTTCTGCATATATCCAGATTGAATTCTTTAGCAATGGAAAAACAATATCATTGAGAATGGAAAGATGACATACATATCAGATTTCAACCTTTTTGGAACCTAAATAGAGTGGACAGGAGCATGCTGCAGTCTCCTATTGTGCAATCGTGGCACAGATCCAGAAATCTACTCATTTTTTCTTCCAAAAACTAAGGTTTTGATCTCTCAGATTACAGATACAGGGCTCTCTCACACGTTGACATGTGTTTCAACACATCTTTGAAGCAGCCTTAATCACACATTGCCATCTAGCCTATCTGTGTTATTGGCCAATTTCTAACAATTGAATTAAAATTTCCCTTCCAAATAGTAACTGACTAAATGTCAATAGATTGGAACCATCTTCTCTAGCAATGTGAATCTTTCAAGGGTCATGGTATATAGTTTCACAGGCCTGTGAAAATGATTCAGCTTACAAAGCTTTGCATTACTTTGTTCAGAATGCATTTCAAAAAACATTGAATAAAGAAGGAATGGGAGAAGCTTTAAAAGTTGTCTCTAATGTTGCATAGAATCATACTTTTCATTGTTTTATAACTCAAAAGAGTTATTTCAAAAGTGCAAGATGAGACCATCTCCTTCTAGTCTTATGTAACCTTCTGAGTTCTGACCCAGGCCATAGGAGTCTTGGGCCACAAAAACAACTTAGAGCAAGTCCTCAGACCATTTGCCTTGAATTTTGCTAGCCTCCTAAGTCAGGTATACTTATCTCCACTAAAATTAGGAGTATTTTAGGGGCATTGTAAGTGCTTCCAGAAGATTCAGAAGCAACAGTCAGAGTGATAACCTGGGTGGAAATACAAGAAAATTAGAAGGGAAAATTCTCATTTTAAACTCTAGCCTCCTCTCAGCATTTTTCTCCACTTTGACATAATTCAACTTCCCTGCACCATAGAAGATACTGCAGTGTATTCTTTAATGTCGTTTACCCATTCTTACTATAGTGATAAGATTTAACATTCCTTTCTTGCAACATTAACCAGTTGCTAAAGAACAAGGCTTTTCTTGGAACCAGTTGCCAAAAACAAAGAAAAATAATGATCCATTCACATATTTGATTCCTAAAATCTCTCTTGAGTCAGCCAACATGTAAAAGAAGATTCTGTGGTCTTGTTAATACACATAGATCAAAAGTCATAACTCTAATACAATGAAATGATAACATTGGCCTAAACGTCCAGAGGAATTTTTAATATCGCTGACAAATCACCCAAGTTTCACGATATATTGAAAATTTGACAATAAATGTGAGGGAATATCTATTTCCTATAATTTTTCTGTTCTGTTAAGAACTCCCTAGTTGTGTTCCTATAACTCTCAAATACACTTAACCATTGTGACCATATCAACTTCAGCAGGTGGTCACAGCCCCCTGCTCCTCTGATCCTCTTACTCTGCTCTTTCTTGATACATTTTCCTTCTTCATTTTCAGTTATCTTAAACTTTTCAGCAGGAGCACTAATTTATGAAAGCAGCATTATCATATCAATCTGCTGAACACTGAATACAGCTGATGGCTACTGAACACTGCTCCAAATAGCTTTAATACAACTGCAGTAACATAAATATATTTGTTTAAATAAGCAGAACAAGCTTCATTTTGCAGGATTTTTTTTCCTGTGTCCTGTTTTTTTGTAAATAAGCATGAACACAGGGAGTAAAAAAGGCAATGACGACCAGAACACTAGACGAAATAGGTAATATGCTGACTTTGATCTCATCCATAAGCTCACATTAATATAACAAAAATAAGAACCAAACCTAGAACAGTGTTGATCTTGAAGCAATTGCATGTCTTTTTAAATGATGTATGTAAAAATGCATGTATAATACACCTTTGCAAATTGCTGTTATTGTGAGCTTGCAATGCTTTTATTGTACAAAATGTCTAAGTTTTTACTGAGTAAAAGATCGGTTTCAGTCTTCATGGCAACAGCAGAAAAAGAAACACTCCCTGTGTGCCAATGTAGAAAAGCAGCCACGTACAAAAGCCAGAAGCAGTAGCCATTTTCATCATCAGCTTTCAAATTCTTTCAATAAATGTGGAATATTAAATATCACAGCATTGACATTGAAAGCTTTGCAAAAGATCTACACAAAATACATCTAGGCTGAAAGAAATTGTAATGGGCAACATATAAAGTCTGAAAACACATGAGTTAATACAAAATCTATCATTTTGGTATAAATCTGTTTTTAAGTCGACATGGATGATATTCCTACCCAAGCTCTAAAAGAGTGATTTCAGTCAAATCAGTCAATTGCTATCCTCTCCCCAACTCAGTTTCTGCTTCTGCAATAAATTCCTCTATTTAACGTAGAATATTGCTTAATTTTAAGCAATTTATATTTATAATCCATTGTTTATTGTCAAATCATTTTTCAGTCCTTCTGTCTTTCTGTATGGATAGGGAAACTTGGGCATGTGTTGTTCCAAATATCTTAAGATACTTTGACTATTTAACAAGGGGATAGAATTTCAAAAGTCTTCACCATGCTCCTGGATTCTCTTGTTGAAAGAAAGGGGACATGCCATGCATCTCTTACCTGATTATTGGTTTTACTAACCTAGTTACATTAGATTAAAATTATGCTAAATATTATGATTAATGTTTAGAAACTGAGGTGCATGTAGTTAAATTTGGTTTGAAGTTACTATTTGATACTTGCAAAAATTACTATTTGATACCTGCATGAAGTTACCAGTCTGTTAAGGCCTCCTCACCAGTGAAAATTGCCTCTAAAATCAGGTTGTGATTGCTTACAAAGCTCATCTAGTAAAAACCAATAACTGGAATTTGCAGTCACACAAGTTTAAATTAAAAATAAAACATGCTGCTGAAAGAATATATTACTGGATTCTCCATTTGCTGTTGCCTCCTAATCAATCTTCAGTCTCTGAAGACTTTGGATTTTGGAACTCTGAATGTACTTGGCCAGTCTCTCCAATTACACATTTTGCAAATTCATCAACTAATCTTACCATACCAATTCAAGTTTGCTGCTAATTCTGATGTTGATTTTCATGAGTACCACAGTATCTTGTTTCTCAGAAGCTCAGAAAAGAAATAGGCAAAGAAATTACTTATAAATCACCTGACAAAAGCTTTTGACATGGTGTTTGTAGCAATACGTAATGCTCATTCTTCCTACATATTATGTTAAGAATCTTACAGTAAGAATACATCTGATCTTGACACAGCTGGCTGAGTAACTGTCATATTTTAAAAAGATATTAATTTAAAAAGACATTTTATGAAAAAAATCCATGCCCTTTTGTATTTAGAAGTTAAACAAACTCTTCTCTATATACATATTATATGAAATCCCATAAACTGTTCAAATAAACTAAAAGAGAATAAAAGCTTTTTTAATACCATTATTAATAAATCTATCAAAAAACGCCAACACCTTTGAAAAACAGTGCACACATAAAGACCACAGGGAAGAAACACTATTCTGTTTATTCATTCAATTTAGGTTACCATCCTGCAGTTGCTTATGTTAAATTGGAGAAACACTATCCTTAAGCATGCAATAAGCAGAGAAACAATTGTCACATAAAACCAAAGTTACTAAGGTATTTTCTCTTGCTGATGTTAAATATATTCTAACTTTTCCATTTAATATTGCTAGTCAAAGAAGTAATTCAATTTTTTAAATTTAAATACAATTCTCCCTGACAGTGATTTTACATCAACTGAGAATCCTTTTTCTTTCAAGATTGTTTTTACAATATGTTACACATGCCTCTATAACCATGCAATTAAGTGGGAATCTTTCGTCTTCTTTTTTTTTCTTCCAATATAATATCATGGAAATTATTCTATCTATCAACGTAACATGCAAATTTATAAGATACGTTTATAATTTCGAATTAAAAAATATGATCCACAAGAGAAATCAAAGACCCAGGGATATCTACTACAATCTCAAGCATTGTAAGAAAATAAAATGTTTTCTGTGAGACTTCATTATTAATATTTCAATGTTCGGAGTTATTAATGTTTCTTTAGCATCTCTCTTGAAATTTGTATAGTACAATAAGGATTTTCTATATCTAAAAAAATGGTTATTTCCCATTTAGGATAGTATCTTCATTTTATGAGTAAATACAATTAAAAACGATTGGCATTCATGTTGAGATGTATGGGATAGTTTAAAATATAGAGAAAAGAGAGAGAGAGAAATACTTTCATGAAATCCTCTAGATACTGATTCCTTTTAAACTGTTTCAGAATAGAAATTTAAGGTGTGAAAGGTGACTATGAAATCCTAGGTAGGAGCAAAATGCTGATGCAAAGCATCCAGAAGGTGGCTACGATATGGTGTGGAAAGGTCCAGAAGATCTCATCCATTTCCCAGGAAAGGAGTCATGAGTGAGCTGTTGGTGGAACAGGCTAATGAAAATTGATCCAGTGCATCTGAGCAGTGTTAGTTAACCCCAAAATAAGTTGGCAACATAATTGAGATCTGAATCAGGAGGGAAATAGGACTTATATCCCTGCATAGAAAAGATTTCTCCATCTCCCAGACCACACATAATTCATGTCAGGTTGGATCATTGCTGTAACTAAAGCAGGACAAATTAAAATATTGAATTTTACTTATGGTAGCTAACAAAATAATGCCCTCCGTAACTTTTATGTATATTATTTCAAAATTGTATGTATATCACTCCAAAATTTTTCATCATCTTATTCTCTTCCAAAAAAAATGGCTAGTCTAAGGTTTTATGTCAAGTTTTGCCATATAAAAATATTTGCAGTTGAGTTGAAAACTGTTAAAGCTGTTGAGATGAAAGTTAAGATATGTTAACTGAGCTCTAAATTTAATCTGTCCTATTTAATATTAATTTATTAGTGGAGAAGAGAACACAGAGAGAGCAAAATTTTTTACTTTTTTTAGACTCACTAGGAGACTATTATGCATGCATATGACAGCTGGTGTATTGATTCCAAAACTGCATGGATTTGTTTTAAATCTATTTCATCAAATGTTTAGGATCCACATAGAGGCAACAATTTTGTAATCATTCATGGAAGAAAACAGCATTAAAAAATATTTTTTCATCAACAATTCGTGTGAACATTATTTCAAACGAAAGTAATTTCAAATTTTAAGTCCATATTCATCTCCAGATAGTTTAACCTCATGGGAGCTACAGATCAAATGATTCTTGTACACGTTCTCTTCTAAAGAATAATTTTCCAGCCAGGACCATATTCTTAATGATTGCTGTAATTTTAGCAGGATTGTTTCTGAAAGAAAGAAATGTATTTTATCTACAAGACACGATACCTTTGAAAAAAGAAGCATAAAATAAATTAATTTTAAAGATTATGTCATTCATTGTGATTATACTGGGGGAGAATAATATTGTACTATTTTTCTTTCTCTCTCTCACTGAGTATTTCCAGTTTGAATGAATTGTTTCTTTCGCAGTAACTAGCAGCTGATTTCTCTAACTAGTTGTTCAGATAAAGATTCATAGTCTGTCAGAAATACTTTCTCACTTAAAGATGATCAACAAATTGGGAAGGCATTGAATAGTGTAGAAAGAGCTGATGAGATTTTCCAAATTTCTGTATTAAAGCATTAATCCAAGAACTGCAGAGGCTAGTTTGGGAAATTTTTAATCAAATAAACTAATTACATGTCTAGTGATCTAGTGGAGAAAAACAAAAGAAAATTAATTTACTTTAGAAATACATATTGTACACATGGCAAAACTTTGTCTATTATAAATTTACTAAAGTAGCATAAACGTACATTTTAGTGTTAGAGACTTGTGTATTTAAACTTAGGGCCAAGATACAAATTCATACTAATGACTATTGTATTGATCTATCGCTTTTTGTGGTGTCAACTGTGCAATTGTTGTAATTGTTAGTTCTCCCTAACTTGAAAGTATAGATGGGAGAGACAATTTAAACACTCCTATATAATAGAAAAGAAGGATAACAATCTTTTCCATATTTTCTTTGTATCAAAAATTAATCCCATACAATAAAAAACATCTGTAAATTCTCTTTCATTATAATAGGATAACATGATAGCAAGAAGAACGTTTGTATTTGGAGAAAAAAATCCCAAGTAATTAGTTGCTGCAGCATAACAGCATTTTTTCAGAGAAATATAAAAACAGTTCGTTGAAGCTGTTCCTAATTTCTTCAAGCAATGTATTTCTAGACAGTTTGAAATGCAGCGTATTGATTGCACTTTAGAATTCTTGGTTGAAGAAAAGGGTAACAGAAGCATAATAGATATTCTGTGCCAAAAGCACATCTTTCAGTAGATGACCTGAAGTTAGGTAACTTCAGAAAATCAGTCAGCAAAGTATATTTGACAACTTTTGAGTGCAGACTGCTTTCAGATAACCTTAAAGTGGGCATGATTCATGAAAGTATTAGTCTATTTGTCCATTGTGGGTTCATATGCAGAGGCCTGGGATTTTTCTGTTGAACTAATATCAGACATTAATTTTACCTGTACTATGTTGACTTGTTTCTTCTCAGTATCTCAGTATGGAGACACACTGGAAGCCTCCTAGCTCAGCTGTGAAAACAAAATTTAATGGAAATCTTAGTCTCTCCTTAGTTGAAAATATAAAGGGAAATGTTCAGTAACTGATAATAATTTTATTTATATATCATAATAAAGCCAACATGGTGCTTTTACCATATAGAAGGAAAGCACATGGTATTATAGTAATTTATATTTTAGGAATTTTGTCACCATATGTTTTACTGTGCTTTGATTTTCAAATTACAGGTGTATTTTTAATTAATTTTGCACAGATTCATTGGCAGAATAAAATCGTGATGCCTCAGGCTGAAATTTTATGTTAGGCCTCTAAAATATGTTGACTGAAGTAAAAAAAGATGACTGAAACCTGTGTAGAAATGCCTGAGCTAGCTTTAAACTATCATAATGAAGATAATAACAGTAAACATGTAAGAGACTGAAGCTCAGCATGAGCTATAAAATAGACTTGGGAGAAAGCATCAATACATAGGAAATAACTCTGCCATAAAATTGGAGGTATTAAAACTACCCTTTGGCTTCCAACTGATTTTCCATATTTTTGACTAAGGAATAAACCAGGCACATCCTGTTTTTCCTTGCTGGTTTGCACTATGTTCTTACCCCCAGCCAATCCTCGGCTAGTTCCACAGCTATCCAACAATTGGTGTTTGAGACATACCTGTTAACTTTATCTTCTGGGCTCCTACAGACACTGATGCCCAAAACTTGTAGCTGCAAGCAGTGGCACAGCAGGCAGAAGCACGGATTTCTACCTGACCTCCAAAGGCAGCCTTTGAACAAATTCCTAGGGCTCACACTCTCTAGGTACTGCTGAATGCAGATTAATTTGTGTAGAGACAATGTGCAGCCTGCTGCACTTTAATTATGCTACAGAGTTGAATGCCTCTGTGTAGATGCAGTAGACAATCTCTCTGACTTGTAGACGATGATATTGAAGCATTTGCCTTTCCTATGAATGTAGTCAAATGTAATTGAAGAATGTCTCTTTTTACCTGATGGTATATTATGGCATATAGTTTATCCCATCTGAGTCTGCAGTATAAGGGTAAATGCAAAAGGCAGATAACTCACTATCATATCCACAGCAGAACATTTTCTCTACATATCCCTGATAAAATTTGAATTCAGTTAATTTACTTTTGCGTAAGCTTTGCCCTTCATTTCATATTCTTTGTGGTATGAGTTATTACTGACATTTAAGAACTCCATTTTATAGCTGTGTTCAAAGTGGAATGCAGGTAAATAAAAAATGACATTATACATAACACAATATAAAAGGTTATAAAAAATGCAAATTTTAGTAGCTCATCCATGCTTATATTTAGAGTTATTGGAAGTATTAGAACACCCCATGAAACAAGAACAGATGCCTTCTTGCTTGTGGTAAGACAGAGTAGGAAAGAGAAAGTAAGTAGGCATTAAGTCTTTGGTCTTATCCTTAATAGTAGTCTTTGATCCTGAGCATGGTATCCACCCTTAAGTCAGTATTAAACCACTTATTAATAGAAAAATTCTATAAAAGAAATCCAACAAATGGATACTTACAACAGGAGGGAATTTACAGTGTGAAGTAAGAAGTAAGCAAGCTCACCCTTTAAATACTGTATCAACCCATATCTTTATAAAACATAAGAGAACTTGTACTTTTGATGAGCTTTCTTGGTCATCCATGTCTAAATTAAGTACAGCACAACATCTTAGAGACTTAGTTTGGACACTGCATGCCAAGCCTAATGCAGTGCTGAAATCTAATACAAGTCTAACTGGAAAAAATTTTGATTTAGAACTGAATGGGAATTTTAGAACTGCTGTGAATAATGATGCTTTCATGTTTTATGTGGATTTAACTCTTGCTTCTGGTGCCTTTTGAGTTTGGCTTTGAGTTATTTTTTTGTTTAGGAAGAGGCGACATTTTGGGTTTCTTCTTCCCAATCATTATCCATGGTAACTATGGTATTTTTGAGGATTAAGAAACAATTACTTGGTCTTTTAGTCACATTTTGCATGTTGATATTTTTTCCATTTCACAAGTATCAAAATAGAAGAAAAAATAGGGAGGTGAAAACATCAAAATCCCCAATTATCTCGGGATTTGTGAAGAGGAATGAAAATATTTTGAATATGTATTTTTTGGAATATATGTGAAGAACAAGGAACTACATCATTTCCAAAGTCTAAATCACAGCTGAATTTAATTCTGTGAGAGATTTTTCATGGTATAAAATTCATTTGTGCCTTTTAATTGCATTCAAACACCTTATATAATGAATTATTTTTGATGACAGTTAAAATGTCAAATTTTCCAAGAAAAAGTCATAAGTTTCCTAGAAAATTTGACTAATTTTCCTTCGAGGTGCTAAAGCCCTGAATTACTTCTTTCTTCTTTCTCTTTCTCTCTCTCTTGTTTCTCTTCCTCTTTTATACCACACATATTTGTGTGCATTTCATATCACAAAACATGACTAGTTCCTCAAAGCACTGCTGTTTTAACTTGCTGCTCGCACTTTCTTTTTCTTAAAAGCTTCTTTTAACAAAAATTTACTTTATAAGATATCTTTGTACATGTTTGCATACACGCATTTGTCATGATATTTGATCTTCTTGTAAATCAAAGATTTTATCCACGGTGGTTATGCAAACATCTTTTAATAGAATACTACTTGGGCTGAATTCTTCTAATGATTATTTTACTGCAAAGGACGCCCTACTAATCTTCAAATGAAACACATGTCTATGGGCATAAACCCCATGGTGAATTTTGGGCAAGGATGGCTGCTTTTTTTTTTTTTATGAGTGGATTATTGAGATTATTGAAATATTCAAAACTAGAAACTGCAAAGAAGTCACTATGCATAAATTTGCATTTTTACATACATAGGCAGGTGGATAGGTAATTTAAAAAGAAAAGAAATACAGGCTTAAAGAATCAAACTGGATGTTTGTCAAAAGTTACAATTAGAAGGGTCATCCTTCCTGGCTTTTAGTGTTGCTGTCCTGTCTGTTGCTGAAAATGACTACATGAGGCAGAAGGCCATCAGAAGAATAAAAATCTGATCCACAGGCGGATCCTGACTTTCACATGTGCCTGGCACGAGAGTAAACTGAGATTTGCAAATGAAATATGTCACCATCCTTTACACTCTGCCAGCCGCAGTGGAGGGGCTTGAATGGGAATGAGAATTTTTCATATGTCTGCTCAGAAGAAAGTCTCTAAAAGAGGACTACATGTTTTTTTCCAACCAAAGGTCTGCACAAATTGTTCCTGAGCAAGTTGCTGATCAGGTTGCCAAGGGAGATTGCAAAATAGCCATTATTAGGTGTTTTTAAAAGCCTATTAGAAAAACATATATTCCTCATCATGGAAATGCACTGAGGCTGCCTTCAAGACTAAATGATTAGTCAAGGTTTATTCCACTTTGATTCCTACTTTCTGGGATTTCACATTCACTTTTATATGATTTCACATTAATTCTCTTGAGCTTTAGTGAGAAAGTGAGAAAATGTTTGCCTACAAGGAAAACAAGCACATACAGCCATTAAGAGATTTGAAGGACAAGCTGCTCTGAGTCCAAGATGGAACTCAAGGAAACCAGTTTCTGCCCAGCCTATTGGACAGTGATCCACTTCAGAAGTTCCCAACAAACAAGACAACTGATTTTGATGTCATTTTTCTTCAGTCACTGCAGAACTGTACAGAGATAGAAAGCATCACTTTGATGAGGTTTAGACATATCCCACTGGGAATCCATCTGACCTGCAGCCTTTTCTCCACTTTTTCACATGTATTTATTTATTCCATTGATGAAGGCATCTATTTTATGTGAAGCCTTCATTTATTCATGTGGAATACTCTTTAGCAGCTGTTATAATTCAGACAAAGAGTGGTATGATAAGACTTAAACTAATATAGAGTAAAATTTTCACATTGATACCAGCACTATAAATGAATGTCACTTTTTAAAATTTTCTGAACTATTTTTTAGTATTGACTCTGACAGCCATGTGGTTTGTTCTGCATTTGGAAAAGAAAAAAAAAAGAAGCTTGAAACAGCAAAATATTTTCGACATAGATTTTTTCCTTCTATCTTTAACATTTTCAATTTTAAAAAGTTGTTTCCTGTCCAAGTTATGGCTTAGTTTTCCAGATAAATTATGTCAGACCCCTGAAAATCAACACATTTTTTCATTGCAATGTTAATGTATCCAAGATATTTTGAGGTTTTTTTTTTTTTTTTTGCATGTTAACTTAAATTCCCTCTAATGAATAAAGGCAGGATACAAATTTTCATTGCCATGAGAAAATTTTGAGGCAAACAATTGCAGGTAATTTACAGAACCACTGATAAATACCTTGTAAAATTACAAAATGTTCAGACTGTGATCTAGATCAGATTTTTTGCTTGCATACAAACTGTCTTTGCATCTATATGATTGAATCTACTTAAGAAATTTTATACATAAAACGTTGTAACTTAAAATACCACGTGAAGTAGCAAGTAAAACATCTATTAAAATGTTTTGACTATACCGTGCTGCAGTAACTCAGTGCTCTGCTCAGAAGCTTTTCTATCAAAGTGCTGGCGAAAAGAGCAGACTTTTATTGTCTGTGATCAATTAGGACAGGTAGAAATTGCTGCTGTACCAAAGAATTACATTTTTTAAGATGACATAAAACATCAAGTGCTGCATACCATTCTGCTCTTTGCAGAGGAAAAAGACTGCAGTAAAATTGCAGTAAAAGTACTGCATCCTCCTTTATGCTGCTTCACAGAGGAGATTACAAAGCTTCAATTTCTTCAGTGATTTGTGTAATCTAAACCTCTTTGTTGTCATATTATCAGGAAAGATAGACGGGGAATAAAGAAATTTTGACAATTTCTACTAGCTCCAAAATGGTGCAGATTTGCTATAACTGCCTGCTGACCCTCATTTTGCATGTCAAACTTTGTATTTAAGTCAAGACAGAAGAATTGCCAGTGGTCTGAGTTTCACTTAGTTTAGCTGCTTCTGGTTATCCTCTTACTTTCCACTTCTTTGTTGTCTTTACTGCTGCTGAGGATGTGGGAATGATGTAGAAAAAGAAGAGTTGGTTTTCAAATATTAATGATCATTTCAAACAGATGGAGAATTCAGAGGTGGCTGGACGAAAACTGCTCAAAACTCTTTTCCTGTCTAAGGGGTAGGAATGAACTCTTTAGGCAGAATTTAGTATTGCTGGGAAAATTCTTAAAGGATTGGGTTCCACCAGTTTTATGGTTATGCATAATATTCACTCCATGTATATGTGCAAGCTTACAATACCATGAAATAAACAGTATTTTGTCTAAGATAAAATATAACTCTCAGAGCCACAGAAAGGCACTTCAGTGTGTCACATCTTTGTTATCTTTGGGTCCTCTCGCTTTCTGCAGGAGCTGTCCCTCATAGCTGTGATATGGTTGGGAGACAAAGATTCTCAGCCTCCACTTAGTTTTGAACTGTGCAGTAATTGCAAACAAGAAGTCACTGTCTGTCCTATACTTGCTGCCACTCAGCACTGTATCCCATGTTCCCTCCCTGCTTCTGCCACTGTGGTCTTTGCTACAATCCCGTTAGTTCTTTCATAACCTTTAAGTCTTAAGCAAATAATGTGTCTATTGTAAACTCAAACCTCTGCAATTATAATCTCCTTAAAACTCAGTAAATGCCAGATAGCCTGGGATGAATACAAAAATGAATACATTTGCAAGGTTGTAGGCCTCAGGTAAAATATCTGCTTTATTTCCACGATCAAGTTATCAAATTGCCATAAAAGAAATGGCTTTCCCTTCATTTTGAGGTTGTCAGTCAAAGATACTTTGAGAATGTGGGTTCAGTCTTCATCTCCTTTGGAAGACCTCTTACTTTCCAAATCATCTTGATCCTTCATTTGGTGATTGGACATTTACAAGTTGTTTGCTGACTGACAAAAGCCAATGTCTCAGAAACCATGTGTGGATATTCTCCATGCCAACAATCCTATAGTGCAAAGATGAAAATGTCTATTTTAATAAGATTAAGATTTTATAGGTTCTTGCTTCTACAATATGCTGTACTGTTCTTTTCACTTCTAAATTCTGATCATATGGAAACGTTTTAGTCAAAGGTAGAGTGTGATTTGAAAATGGACCTAGATTTTTGCTTCTATTCCTTACCAAGTCCACTTATCTTGGAAGGAAAAGACACGGGAGGAAACAGAGCTGTCTAAAGTATTTCTTTTTTTTTTTTTGAGGCCTATCTTTTGTATATTGTGCTTTGTTCTGTAATGTAAAATACATTGTTATGTGGCACCAAGAAAGCAGGAGTAGTGGAAAACCTGAAAAAGAATAATAATCCTTTATGACTATTTCTTATTCTTCTTTGTGCTGTATGAGATTAAATGTCTTCAGCAACTTTCAGCACTGTGTAAACAAAACAGTCACTAATTTAGAAGGTTTTAAGTGAAGGAAAAGCACATGAAAACAAATATGATGATAAAGAAGAAACCTGCTTTTCTTTGTAAATTTTTCCTTCACAAGTAAGAACAGGAGTTAACAGGAAGAGAGAGTAGGAATGTCACAAACTTGTCTGTATAAAAGATTTTTTTGCCTTTTACTGAAAAACGGAATACCAACCTCTCTCCTTCTTTCTTGGCTGCTCACCTACATTTTATCAATGCAGCCACTTAAGAGAGACCAGTTGAAACCACAACAGACATTGTTATTTATGCCTGAGTGTTGAAAGTGTTGGTGAGCACTGGTCACTGTGTTGAACTTTGTCAGTCACTTGTGTCCTTGGACTACCCTGGAATGGCTTCTGCAAAAACATTTTGAAGTATCTTTTTTTTTCTTTCTATCAGTCTGGTTCCCTTGTTATATTTAGCAGGCTCTAGAGCTTCTTTTACTAACATCAATAAAAAAAATATTTCATACCTCTGCGGAATTATTTTGTTTTGGATTTTTTTTCTGAATTTAACTTCCTGAACCAGTTCTTAATCCCTTACTAAATGTTGTTGGCAAGTATTAGCTAGTAAGATTAACTGTAATGTGTAAGCTTTTTTTAGTATCTGAAAAGAGCTGTGAGTAATCCTCATTTAGGCGTGGATCTAATTCACATGTACTTTTGGAATTGAAGAATGGAATTAGAATGACAATGACAATTTTTCAGAATTTATTTAAATACAAATAATTGAAAATTAATATAATTATGTAACCTCCTTATTTTTACACGTTTTAAATTTTCATTAGAAGAAATGCAGTCTATAATAGATCATAGAAGAAACTCAACTAAAACAGTAAGAAAATATACCAATCCTATGCATTTAAACTTGTATCATTTCTATATTTAGATTGTACACATGTGGAAAGAAGATATTTACTATATTTTTTAGCTCAAGTAGTAGCCATAGACAAAATTTTATTTTCAGCAATACAAAAGTCTGACTTTTAAAATTACCTCAGTGGTATCAGAAGTAATTATTATGTTCTCATTTTCTGCTACCTCAAATAAAATAAGAGTGTTTAAGGATTAAACTTTAATAACAATACACAATAAAACAAGTAACTAAGCACATAAATGGCTGCAATTTACAGTTAAATCTTCATATTCCTTCTTTAGAAGTTTGATAATCTGGACTTAGATCACTGCAGCTCTATTACTACTTCATGAAGTATTAATTACAGATAGCCTATGGATCTGAAACATACTGGGTTAATTAAAGAATTAAATTCCCAAATCATCTATTAACCATTTATTTTTCTGCTCTGTTTGTTTATGGCCCAAGGGACGCCAAACCAAATACATTTTGAATATTTCCATTCTTTGGGTTCTAAATTTTTCAAGAATAAATTAGAAGGTTTTTTTACGTACCTGGGCTAATGATCTCCACTTTTGCTCCAAAATTAAATGAGACTGACACCTAATCAAGATTCAAAATCTTGTTCCTTTCTGTTACAGAAAGAATTTGTAATGACGTGGTTGTTCAATTTCTTTTCCCAAGGATATCAGTTAAGCACCTTTTACCAGATTCAGAACTCATGTAATACTATATGGGAATTTGAGACTCTGAAATGAATGCCAGACAGCAGAGCAGCGTGACTGTCTGAGGCACGATCCTTGCTGACTTTCACTTTATATCATCATTTACTGTTTTTCAAAGTGGACACGGATTGCTCACAAACTAGAGTTTCTGTGAACTGAGTACACAAGGCAAAAGTAATTCTATGAGGGAATGTTGTTAATTGACAGAGCCGGAACATTTGCTTAAGCACCGGACAAAAATATGGAAGTCAAACTGCGCATGCAGTTGTGTTGTTCTGGCTTTACTGTCCACAGTTTGCTGCTTTACTTCCATAGTGAAGGATTGAAGCCAAACCTTGGAATTTCTCAGAGACCTATTGATCTGCAAGATTCAGCCCATTAGTCAAAGCAAATCTGACATGACTTAATTAGAAGTAAATTTTTTAAAAAATAATCACTTGCAGGTAGGTTAACGCTGTACAAGCTAGACTGCATGCGTATGTATTTGAAATTACTGTGTTCTAGTTAATTGAACTATGACGTATGTTAGAACAGATTAGAAAATATGTATAAATATGTTTTTTATCTAGTATTTAACATTTTGAGACAGTGACATATTTAGCAAGCAAGTAATAAAAATGGTTCCTCCACTCCATTTTTTTTCTTGATTATGACCAGTCCTAAGCATTTAGGCACAAAATAAGGAATGGAAAATGTTCTATCAGCTTCACATTCTTAAATGGCTAACCCTAACAGAAGAATCAAATCCATTGGATACTTTTGAAAATTTAATATTCTCCTTTCATATAAATCTGAACTATGAAAATGAGACTGAGTTAGTAGATATTTATTTGCATTGATAAAATATGCAATGAAACATTTAAATAACTGCAGTGTGGGAGAAAACCAGCAAGTTCTCTGAAATAAAGTTCACAGTATTTGTGGATCCAGTTGTAAATTTACATCTTTGTGCAGTATATGAAACAATTTTCAAAGCATTAATGACAGTCCAGACCAAGATTTTCTGAAAAATTTTGTGACATTTCTTTTTACTTCCCCCATTTTACATCAACCACTGCAGCATGGTCAAAACCTATTTACATACATCTCCTAGGAAGGTACATCCTTGTGGCTCACCACTGCGGGGCTGAAAACTGAAGAAGGAACCTGCCAGTCACTGTGGCTAGGTTACAGACGTTATAGCTAAGAACCAATCTCTCAATTTACAGCTCTGTATTCTATGTATTCTGAATATAATAACGTGTATTCACCTGAAAGCTTTGCAGTTCACTTCCTTTTTATTCACTCATCTCTCTGTAACTGCAGATGAATAGCAGGTGATCAGAAATATCTGTGTCTGGTTATGTTTACATCTAATGCCATGTTCTTTTTCACTTGTTAAGGTGAGATGAAACTTGCTGCAACTAATAGCTCCATAAAAAAGAAAATACCTAAAAAGAGATATAATTTAGGAAATTTAAGGAACGATAAATGAATGCATTAGAGTGTATATGTTCAGCTATGAAAAAAAAAAAACTTTCATAAACCATATCTGTATACACTCCTATCTTTCCACACAAATATTGAGCATTCTGGGATGATTTAAAAATTATAGCCAATTTTATCATCTAAATTGTGTAATGAGACATTGAAAAAATGTGGGAAAATATCTTAGGAAGATCCTATAATAGCCTTCTCATTTTCTCTTTTCGCTGAGAAATATATACTTTTTGTGTCATATCCTGTCCTTACTCACACTAAGAAGTTCCTTCCTCCACAGGCATTCCTGAAATCAATCTTTCTGAACATTTTGTAGGTTAAAATCCCATTTAATTAAAATAGGAAAGGACAAATATGCTGTAGAGACAGAGGAGTGAGGGGAGAAGAAGTGAGAAACCAGTACAAACATCCAGGTAAGAGAAAATGGGGCAGTAACCCAGGCACCAGGAGCAGAGATTCCCTCTGCTGCCCATGGACAGGACCTTTCTGGTGCAGATATACAGGCTGCAACCCTCTGTTGGAGCAGATAGATATTTCCTGAAGGAATTTGAGCTCATGGAGAACCCAGGCTGGAACAGAGTTTTTCCTGGAGCACAGTGGAGAGAGCCCACCCAGGAACAGGGGGAAAATGTGAGAAGGAACAAACATCAGCTACGTACTAACCATAACCCTCATCCCTTCATGCCCTCTGCACTGCTCAGAGGCTGCTGGGTAGAAGAATTGGGAATGATTGGAGACTGGAAGAAAAGGAGAAGATGAGGGTAAAAGATCCTCTGTAAATTCTGGTTTTGTTACTCACCATCCAAATCTATTTAGGCTGGAAATCAAATCATATTCTCCAAATCAAGTCTGTTTTGCCTGTGATGGCAGGAGGTAAGTGACATCCCTGTCTTCATTTCATCACTAAGTGTTTCCTCTAATTTTTCCCCCACCGCGTTTTTAGGAGAGTTGGTAAATGTGTTTAATCCAGGAGATCACCATTTGTTTGACACAACCAAAAACCATAATATGAATGCATCAACTTGTTCATTCTACATTTAGGATCTTCTAAAAATGCCAAAACAACTTGAAGCATATAAATATTTAATTTGAAGCATACTGTAACATTTAAGAACTGTAAATCATGAATGTTTACAGCACTTTTTGTTCAAATTAGGCCTTAACCAAACAGATAACTGTCAGAAAGTCAAAAAACCCATTCAAGATACATTTTAATTTTCAGCTTCAATCTCCTCAGAAAAAAGAGAGTCTAAAGAATAAAAAGAATCAAAAAAAACCCAAAAACCGGACCTTATTTTAAGACACAGTTGAACATTCAGTATATATTCAGAAATACAACCTAAGCAGAGGATTGCAACTGTCACTTTTAAGACTTAACACTGTCAGAAAGAAAGAAAGGTTCCATAGAGACACTGCAGAAATATACCTATATTCTTCAGATGCTTGATATAATATGCTTGATATTTAAACATTTGGATATTTTCCTTCTCATATTTAAATGTATGTTTTAATTTCATGTTTCTAAAATGTATGCTTATATAAAATATGCTCTACACAGCAATGCAGTATGCATCACTAACAAAATCAAACAGCATAAAAGAAGAAATATAAGGAAATTATTTAATGTGGATCAGATTTGAGTAGAGTAGCCTTCTTTAGATAAAAATTCTGTATAGTTACCTGTGTTCCAAAGATTGACAGTCCTATTTCAGTAAACTTTATTGCCCATACTAGACCATTACAAAATGTAGTAAGAGATAGAACAAATTTTATTTTGAAGTTGACTTTTTGTGCTTACAGCATGTGATGAGGGACAATGCTATGACAGCTCGGGCTTACTCAGGCTTAATGACTGATCTAAATTGGAGCTTAGAGATAAGAGAAATTCTTTAGTGATGCCTCAGTTGTCATTGATTGCTATGAGCAATTTTAAAGCTATTCAGGATGAGAATTGCCAGCTTGGGTCTGAAGAAGGGGAAAGTGGTACATATGACTCGAAGTTGGCACAAATGCTATTGAAAAATAAAAAGAAAGAAAATAAAACACCAAAGGATTATATTACTTGTATATATAGGTGATAATCGCGACTACATATAGCATTATACATCACCAGGGGAAGACATAGTGGATCTACAGTATTCCATGCAGGCAGTAGCTGTGACAAGACAAAAATTAAAGAAAGTCTAGGCACATTTATAGATCAGCAGCAGCAAAATCACTGAAAAAAAATGTTCTAGGCTAAAGACAATAAAGAAGTCAAGTGTAGAGCAGAAGTTCCCCTTCTGATTGTTGATCTCAGAAAATATTTATTTCTACCAAAGTTATCCTGCTTCTTGCACATAGCATAGCATATTTTCCATCTAAATTGCAATTATTAGAACAGCAAGTATTTAAGACAACTAATGTGTCCAATCATAATAAGGACAGAGGCTTGTGTTAGAGTGAGAAAGGGCAATAATTACTCTGTTCTTTCAGAAGTTTTGGGAGCAGTGCATATCTTCAGTATTGCTGTGTCTTCTGAAAAGCTCACTTCAAATCCAAAAACTGCCTCTTGAGCAGCATATACAGAGCCAATGGGTATATTTAAACACATTGGTTTCACATAACAAGGAACATCCTGCAGCAATATTTGGGTCTCATTGAGGCTTACAGCCTTGTTCAGAGGGCAAATTTGGCTGTCAGTGCATCTTCAGAACAGCCTTCCAAAGACAATGTAAGTTTCTGCCTTGTGCTTGCATGGCCAGGTTTTGGTAGCAGGGAGCTGCAGGGATGGCTTCTGTGAGAAGCTGCCAGAGGCTTCTGCCATGTCCAGCAGAGCCAATGCCAGCCAGCTCCAGCATGGATTTGCAGTTGGTCAAGGGCAAGTCAATCAAAAATGGTGGCAATGACTCTGTGATAACCTATTTAAGGAACAAACAAAAGTTGTTGTAGAGATGTAATTGCAGCCAGAGAAGATCAGAGTGACAATACGTGTGAGGAATAGCTCTGCAAACACCAAGGTCAGTGGAGAAGGAGAGGAGGAGATGCTCCAAGAACTGGAGCTGAGATTCCCCTGCAGCCTGTGGTGAAGACTATGGTGAAGGAGCTGTGCCCCTGCAGCCCATGGAAGAGACCCACACTGGAGCAAGTGAATGCCTGAGAGGAGGCTGCAAACCCAGGAGAAACCTGTCCTGGAGCAGGCTCCTGGCTGAGACCTGCAGGCGTGTGGAGAGAGGAGCCCACCCTGGAGCAGGTGTGATCTTCCAGGGGACTCACACTCGAGCAGGCTGTGCCTGAAGGACAGCACCCCAGGGAAGAGTGACCCAAACTGCAGCAGTTTGTGGAGAACTGTTGCCCATGGAATGGACTCACGTTGGAGAAACTCCTGGAGGACCATCACCTATGGGAGGAACCCCACAGTGGGGCAGGGGAAAGGCTTTGCTCCTGAGAAGTAGCAGAAACAACTTCTGATGGACTGACATTACCCCCGTTCCCCATCTCCTTTAGCTGCTGAAGGAGAAGGAGATAGAGCTTGGGAAGGAGGAAGGGGTGGGAAAAGGTGTTTTTACAATTCATTCTACTTCTTATTATCCTAATAAATAGTAATAAAAAGTAATAAATTCAATTATAATATCCTCAAGCTGACCCTGTTTTGCCCATGATAGTATTTGGTGAGTGATTTCTCTCCCTGTCCTTATCTCAATTCATGAATCTTTGTTATATTTACTCTTCCCTGTCCAGTTCAGAAGGGGAGTATAAGAGTGGCTTTCATGGGTGTCTATCATCCAGACAGGGTCAACCCACTGCAATTGTCTTCTGTGCTAATGTTAAATGTACTGCCTACCTGTGGTGGCATGAAGAAAAACAAGCCAGAGAATGGCTTGTTTATTATAATCCTGTCTCATCAACTAAAAAAATTACTGGGAAGAATGAGTTTATTTGTATTTTTGTTTTTTGTTTGGTTTTTTTTTTTTAGGTTTTTTTTTTTAGGTTTGAGATAAAATATGTCAAAGTAGTTTTATCAATATTGCCAGACTCAAAAATACATGTCAAAATTTCAGGGATCTTTACTGACTGCAGTTTATTTTAATGTTTATATTTATTCTATTTTACATAATTTTGCTTAACATAGGTACATAATTCTATATAATAGGTATAATGGTCTTCAACAGAAAATATGTATTTTATCTTTGTTAAAAATAGATTGGCATGTTTATATTATTTGAAGATTTCTGTAGGAAGGGGGTTTTTTATGATTATTGATTTTTTCTGGGCAAATATCACAATTTTCTGTCTCTATCCTTTTTCTAACTGGAAAGATTTGTGCATTTTTGTTTTATCTTGAAGGAAAATATAATGCCATAGAAATAGTTTCCAAAAGGGTCCCAAGTTTCACAAATATTCTGGTTAAAATATTCAGCAATTACTGAAATTCACTTAGCTAATTTGTTTAGGAAACCAATATTGCCAAAAGAAAAAACTCATGGTTTTGTTATATTTAGCATTCATCCTGAAATTTTAGTGACAGAACTTTAGGATGCTGCATTTTCTTGCTATCCACAGCAAGATCACTCTCCTGATTACTAAAGTATAGCTGCTCTGGGGAGATTTTACTTGTAATTTATTTGTTAAAAAAAAAAAAAAAGTCAGCAGTTGTTGTTTGGAAAATCCTGTGACTTAACCAATTTCAAAAATAGCATGTCCAAATGAATGCTCTGCTTGTTGCAGGTCAAGTCCTATGGAATTCCTCCTTTTCTCTCTCACTATGTCATGTTGGACAATTTCAGCTTAAAATCTTTGTTTTCTTTTTTTCCTTTTCTGTGAGAAATCAAATATTTAGGGAGGATGACTTTAAGCTTTCTCACAGATAGAGAAGGAGCGATTATCTTGATTCATGATCTTTTCTATAAATTTAGACTCTTGACTTGATAATGAAAGGAAAAAAATTAAGCAGAAACTATAAATAAGGCAGTTCTACAAAACCTAAAATCCCCAGATGAAAAACTGTTCAAAGAACTGAATTATTTTGCAGGAGATCCACAGGGGCATAGCATTAATATTCAGAATCACTCTTGAAAACAAAGGGAACGGTTGAAACATTGATTTAAGATATATGAAGTCTCAAATATTTCTTATAAGAAAATTTACCATTTTGGATATGTTATTCAACAGGTATATAGGTGTTCAAAGGCATAGCATTTTTGAGATAAAGGAATTCACCTTGTCTTACACTTCTTGTGTTTGAAAAGATCCAACTGTCTTTTGAAATACCTGGAGAGAAAATAAAAGATTCAGCTTTATCCTCTATCCCAACTAGGCTCCTGCTGCTTGTAAATACCCACTCTTTTTCTTTGAATTGTAGTTCAACAAACGTATTAACAATTTTGGTAGGTCTAGAGGGTATATTGATTTCTTTATTTATTAATTCAAATTATTACTATGTTCCTCTTCAGTTTTGCATTAGGGAATTTGTGCTTGAATGTACTTTTTTATTATGGACATGTAACTTTTTAAAAAGCTTTCTGGATTAAAGGAAAGCAGTTGTTTTGGGCTTCCAGAGTGGCTAAATCCTTTTTGCCAAATTCATGTTCCCTTTTGGCACACTAAAGGAGCCCTACCCTATCTGTTTGGGTTTTTGTTTGGTTTGGGTTTGGGGTTTTTTGGTTGGTTAGTGGTTTCTGGTTTTTTGTTTGATTTTTTTTTTTCTTTTTTAAGAAGAATAGTGCTTCTAAGGGGCCTCTTTTACTTGTTAGGAGTCATTTGATCTTAGCCAGGCTTCTAGCATTGCCTAAATTTTAGACAGCACCTGAATTAACTCTTCTGGACTGAACATCTGAATTTTCCACATAGTCAGTGGGGTAAAAAAGATATCTTTAAAGCTCCCTTAAAAAGTCTTCCTGATTTTGTATCTCAGCCTGTGAGAGTACCCACCTCTCAGTGGGCCATCTAGAAATCTTAAAATATTAGAAGACATAAAAATATAAGTTACAACTAGTGAGTGCAAATCAACTTGTATCACATAAAATACCCAATATATCTGCTGATTCTAAGCATGCTTTACATAGTGTGCCATTCATGCTGCCCTAAAAATGCAAATTTAAGTCTAAACCAGATATTTTTCCATCATACACATCATCAAGTAGCTATCTTCTTTTAAACACTAAGGAATTCTTTAATGATATTTTCCCTCCATCCAATTGATTTCTGCAGATAGACAAGTCAAAGTACATAATTTTATTGATTACTTTCTCCTCCTAAACTAATGTATTCATTCTTCATAACACATATTTCAATAAAGGACTACAAAGAGGAAAACATCCTCTTTATTAATATAGTTAGGAATATACACTTATTAAAAATAAATAGGAAATATTTATTTGGCATGCCAGAGTTTAAAAATATACTCTATTGAGGTGACCTTAAATTCTGTATCTGATGAGATTTTATCTTTTTAAGCAGCTGCATTTTATTTTTGTAAGTATACTAAGAAATTTTGATATCATCTACTGGGAAAAAAAAAAAGTGTAAGAAATAAAACCCTGCAGCTATGAGAAGGGTTTATAATTATTTTGCAAAAGCATGTCCTACATTTATGAATAAAAATATGATTTATAATCCAGATAAATTACTTCTGTAATCACCAGGGGTTGTTTTTCTTCTTTTATTCTTAAAATGAACATAGATCCCAGTTTCCCAGGATTGGAAGATATATGCATATTTTAATTGTGACCAATCAAAGTATGCAAAACCTCTCCAAAGTTATAAATCTTACAATGCCTTACATGTATGCACTTCACAAAGTGCAGTGTAGTAAAATTTGGTTACAGAGACAGCATAATAAAATATGTTTATCTAAATGTGCTCTTTTATCTGAAAGGGATTTAAATAGCAATAAGATAAGTTTCTTTCCTAAAATGAAGAGCAAGAATGATGTTCATACAACAAAATAAATCCACCAGAAAAAGTGCTGGAAACAGTAATATATGTTCTTATCATATCATGAGGCTAATATAATTTGTTATGCTAAATTTAACTTGAATGTTTCTCATTTATTTTAATTAAATAACACTTGAAAAAATGTATGCCAAAGGACAAGTAATTTATGTCGTTTGAAGGGGAAAAAAAAGATGTTTCCTGTACAGTTGCCTAACAGTCTCTTCTTAATCTCACCCTTGCTCTCACTCTTCCTATTTTTTTTTTATTTTTTTTTTTAGTATTTGGGCAGAATAAATGGAGATTTACAGTTGCAGAGAATTGTTATGTCTTTGGACAAGTCAAAACTCCAGATTATGGGCCTTGTGAAAACTCTTTTGAAATTTCTCATTGATTTAGGTATATATTAGGAATAGGGATTTCCAAAGTATTATTCAAGCTGTGTGATTTCCTATGAGATTGTTATTTATCAGACAGTTCAGTGTAGTAGGACTATTCTATTTTACACGTTTGTATATCAAAGCACTCATTGTGTGTTTCTTTTGGTATGGTAGTAAGGAATGGGACATTTGTCTTCTGATTCTCTTGTCTATTGAAAGACTGCCTTGTTTCTGTTGGGTTTTAGTTTGGGGTTTTTCTTGGTTGGTTGTTTTTTTTTTTCATTTTCTTCATATAGGTCATTTAACCTACTTGAAAAAGAGTAACAGCAATGCACCTTTCAGTTGAGCTTGACTGTGTTGATAGTTCTTAACTCTCTGAGAAAATAATACCTTAATCCAGATCTGCCCTACAAAGATATGCTTTATCCTTACCAGAGAGTAAGCATGTCACAAGGCAACAGCTGTTGGGAGCTCCAGGTACCCTTGTTAATACACTGGTCTTTGATATCTGTGTAAAGTCAGTGCTAGCAAAGAAGGTGGGCTTCATATTGTTTTGGATCACCTGCAGGGAAAACTGGTCCTTCTTCCACGAGAAAGTGCTGGTTGTGTTCATGCTGCTTTCATCACTGTAGTCACACTACTTGCCAGTTGGCTTTGACCTCTTCTGGATCTCATCTAGTATCCTGTGAGCTAAATAATTTTGTGTGAAGAAGAAAGGAGACCCAGAAGAAAAATAACATGTGTAATGGGAATATTACAGATGTTGAGGTCCTGAAATAAAGCAGGAAATAAAACTGAGAGTACTGAAAATTCTATGGGCACTCATTGAAGTTAAAATTTTCCAAACACGCTTCATACCTGCAGGCCAGCAAAGAGGTAGTGAACAGATTAATGAAAACACCCAAATTGCTGACTTCCAGAAAAAAAAATTGTGAGTGCCACTGTAGAAGACTTCAGCATCTAGAAGGTCCAACTGTGATACTCCTAAGCTACTGATAATCTCTGGACAACCTCTTTTTCATTCTGTCTCTATTAGCAGTACTCAGGCCAGGACTGGTTAATTCACAAAGCTGATAATAGAGGCAAGAGCAAAAGGGGTGTATTGTAGGCCCCAGAAACATATTTAATATTTTATGTCTCTCTGAGAGCAAGTATAAATAGCCAAGTGAGTCTATAAGCCTACACATCAGATCAAAAATGTACATATCTGATATAATAAAAATCTAAAATTTGTTAGGAGACTATAAAATTCTACTTTGAAATGTTCTGTCCCTTCTAAAACAAGGATTATCTCTGAGGGATACTATAACCATGAAATAATGCAGGTTTCTGCAAATTCCAAGCAATGTCTTATAAAAGGGCTGCACAGTCTTGGAAAACTTTATGTATAAGTAGAACAATATTTTTTGGCATTTCTAAGTGTTCTAATAGTTGCTAATTTATCTATAAGGTGCAAAATTCTTACAAAGAAACCATAATACTTCTATGACTGGACTTTATTTAAATGTCACTCCACCCTAAACTCCTTTAAGTGTACATAATACTTAAGGACATTTTGCAATACTGAATGTTGAGCTATTTTATTAAAATCGAAATCTGCCTACCCTTTCACTTTCTAAAATTAGTTAAGATATAATATAATCTTAGTCTATTACAAGAGATGCATAAACCACTGAACAATCTAAGTATTAGCAATGTAAAAGATTACTCATTTTTTCCACACATTTTCCAAGATATTCAAAAGAAAATAAAAGAAAATTCAAACATAGAGAAAATTATTTAATATGTCAACAACAAATCTGGCAAAATTCTAAATCAAATAAAACTAAAAAGCATTAGCTTTATAATAGTTCTGATTCAGTTATGAAGTCTACATTATATCTATAACCTTGTAGCATAAGTTTTTATACAAGTTTTAATGGGAAATGGAAAAGCAGATCTTGCAGAGCTGTCATGTTTCCCCTGTAAAGCTGGTTAAGGAGGTGGAATGGCTACAACTGGGCTCTCATCCTTTGTCTGTGCTAGTTTGTATAATCTTACTGACTCATCAAGAAACATTTGCTGTGCCATGGAAAATAAGGGAGTTTCACACTGCCTCCCTGCTGCAGTGAAGAAAGAAAGATAAGTAAACTTCTGAGGGTGAAGTGAGGCACAGGGTTTGGAATAAAATGTTTGCCAGTTTTTTCCTTCTCCATATTTTTCTCACATGCTAAGGCTTGTCTCCTTGTTTAGTCAATGGAGGTCCTCCAGAAGGGTGTTTTGAGCATCTAAGTCTGAACTAGAGTATCTCACTAAGCCAAATGAGGCAAACATTCTGCTGAACAACAATCCTCCTGCCAGCCCAATATATTGTATGCTGATCTGTGTCTAGACTAGATGGTGCACTAGTAAGTGAGGGTCTCTACAGGTATAATTCCAGTCTTCTTTTTGCTCTGAAGAAAAGCAGCATGTCATTGCATGAGCTCAGAAGGTGTAAATGAAGGCGTATTTCAAGGACTCATCAACTGATTGGTCCAGTGGCCTGCTCTAATTCTTCCATTTTGTGTGTACTTGCTATACTGTCTCCCATCTCCTAGATATTTTAGATGTCTCATTTCCAGCCAACGTGTCACTCCCCAGACTCTCTATCATTTAGTTATATCAATGAGTGAACACCATTTTGTGGAATTTTTAGGAAAAAAAAAGGGGGACATAAGGATTCTGAACTTGATTTTTTCCTTTTCTGTACATTCTTAAAAAGCAATACTAAAAACCCCATGTGCCTTTTTGTTTAACTTACTGTAGGCCTTTTAAAGGAAGTTTTAACAGTGCCAGTAACACACCTCTTTTATTTCTGTTTCTGAGTGACTAATACCAGGTCAGTTCCTCATTCCCAGAGAGAACAAGGCATTCAGCTAACCTTCTTCTGTATAATAAATAGTGGTGAATATTGGGGCTTGTCCTGTAATTTTCACAAATCAAAAATTTCCATGCATATTAATGAATATTTTGGATTTGTGAGAAGTGAAGGATTTAGTTTCCCAGGTAAATGCAATAAGCACCACTTTTTCTGCTATTTCATGATGCTTTTGAGTTAAAAGGAACTCTCCCATTTTAGGCTTGCATTGAGGAAACCAGATGATGGGTAATTGGCTGCTTCCAAAATTGAAAGAGAGTTTTTATTAAAGTACAATTTTTGAAAGTACTGTGATTAGACTGAATGCTATTCTTCAATAGGTTCCTAATTTTACAGACAGTTCCTAAGGGAGGGTTTACAGGAATAAAAAGATCAGTTAATACCTGAAAAACAGAACACAAAGAAATAGGAACTGAATAAGCACCTGAGGACATGGACTTATGATCATGCAGTATGAGCGGAGTTTCTTATTTCTAGTTTTGATTTAAAGCTATAAAAATTACCCCTTTTAGGTATAGCTAAAAAAAATACTAGAATTGGGAGCTGGAACTGCAAAAGCAACTCAGCTCTGGATATAAAGCTAGTCAGGAATTAACATATATAAGAAATTCAAAGACTGTTATTTCAACATGGTAAAATAAATAAGGTGAGAAAAAAAATGTATAAGCTCTATGACAAAGGTTGGTTTAAAAGAAAAAATGAACAGATAAGGCAAATTATCAGAGAAAGAAGGATTCCCTTAAGTGGATTAGCAAGCATTATAAGGGAAACTGGTAGTCTTAAAACTTTCATTCTTCTCATGCTTATTTCTTACTGTAAACATCTGCAATTTGAGGCTAAAAGTCCAAAATATAGTGTCAAACTAATTAGAAATTAGTTACTTACATTAATTCTGAAAAACTAAGTTGGTGATAGAAATAGAAACTGTGGCACTGAATAAGGTATAAACGCTAAATAGATGCTCAGAAACTTTTCTCTTTTTGTAGAGAAAAGTGGTATACAGGAAACATTTACAACAATAAAAATGAATCTCTGTGCAATAAATTTCAAGCTATCTTGAACTTTATTTTGTCCCATACTTCATCCCTGCTCCAGTGAAGTCAGCTGGAGCTTTGCCCTTGAATTTGACAGCAGCAAGCTGAGACTTTAGGCTTAAAAGTTTATATTGTAGACAGTATTATAGCTTGTTTACTCACTGTCTACCAGCAAAATCAACACTGATGTCAGCAAGCATTCTTAAATTAAATAATTGCTTTCTGGGGCAGGGAGAATGTATGTTGTTTCCTTAAATCTGAAAGCACTTGGATATTTTGCCACTTTGTCTTTATTTATATGTTCCTAAGATGTCCTGAATAAAATTGAATAGCTTGGCAAACTGCAGTAGCTCAGAATATCCATTTTACTTTGTTTTCCTCTCAAAAATGTCTACCAACACACTTTACAGGGAATTTAATATAAAACTCTTGCTGGAATTCCACCTGATATTCTGGACACTAAATGCAAAATTAATGTTTATACAGCAACATATTTCTGCTGATGTGTGTGTGTTGTGTGTGTGCATCCCTAAGAATATACGTGCTTGCAAATATGTATTTTTTTTTTTCTGAGTGAAATGGAGAAGTTTTAAAACACTAAAAGAAAATATGTAGCATAGTATTGTTTTAGTAGTGTTTCTCCACCTTTTTCAATCACACCTTGCTGTCACTAGTTTCTGCTCCAGCCCCAGGGTTCATTACTGACTCCTTGCTTTCTCTCTTTATTTCTTTGCCTCACACTTTCACCAGTAGTTCCAGTAATGTTGGCCAAATGCCCAAACCAATAATCTGAGCTGAATTCTGCTGCCATAGTCTAAAGCTATAGGGATATCTCAGCAGCGTGCTCTTTAGGGCTTGTGGCTCCCAGTAAATATAGCCCAGAGTGGAGTTGGCCTGTCACAGAGCCAGAAATGACTGAGAAGGGATTATTTATGCTATAAACTGTGCTGTGTCTTGTTTGGAGCATAATTATACTTCAGTACTGACAGATATCACACTGTTTGAAGACTGCTTAAAAAGATGTACTAAAAAATCCCAAAAGTTTTGTTTTCTTGTATTTTTAACTCAGCCATTTTGGTAATAATGTCACCATAAACTTTAACTGCGTTCCAAGAGATCGAAAACATCCTACTTTTTTGCATTAAATAAAACATGTAAATAAGTAAACTGTATACTCATTTTGGTTTCAGGCTTTTTCATAATTTCCATAGTAATCTTATGTACTGAAAACCATAAAGAACAAAACACATTTAAAGAATATAAATGTGATGTTCAGTGCAATGTCATTTGGATTAACGGATCCAGATGTAATACTATTGGAATAAAAGCATCTAACATCTTAACTCTGAATTTGTTTCTGTCTCAGTAAGCATGAAGTATTATTTTTATTTAGACTTTGTTATATTCCTCAGAAGTAATCTCTACCCCAAAAATACTGTATGTACTGCTTTACTTCACTACCAGGAATTTCTTTTATAAATCCTCTAAGCACTGTCTCAGTGCTTCAAGGGAGAACTCTCTGAAAGATACAAAATACAAAACATGAACAGCATCTCAAACAATGTGTATTGTGTCAAGGCCTTGCACTCTGAAATTTTGTATTGTAACTATAACTCATCCCATCTATTAATTCAAAGAAAGTACTGCAGAACTATGCAGTAAAACACACGGAGAAGCAAATTTTAGTATATTCTTTTCTTTTTTTTAACAAATCAAACCTACTTATACATGAAAGTTATTAAAAGTTATTAAAATTCCTAAAATTTTGTTCTAATTTTCAAATTATACAAGATCAAAATCAATCATGAAGATTCTTAGATTTATTCTTTATTTCCAGTTACAATAAAGAAGAGGGAAGAAGATATAGTGTAATTGAAAAGTTGGAGCAGAAAAGAGCTTTATGCAGTTGCACAAATATTTTACTGAGGACAAGAAGTTTGAATTTCCCCTTGGTGAAGGTAAGTTGGGCTAATAAAGGTTTGCAATTTGACTCTCGTTACTAACTAGCCAAAAGGGACAGATAATGTTTCCAGGACTGGCATTTGCAGAATTCCTCCTTCTGAGGAATCAAGCTTCATTGTGTTTTGGATCACCTGTTGATGGTGGCAGTGCTGAGAAAATGTATTTCTACATGAACTAGAAATGAAGGAAGCCTTACCTTGTCCAGTTCCATACAATCACTGGTGTTTTGTTGGCTCCCAGAACCACAACCAGTGAAAAAACCTCCCTTTTCCCGAAGGCAGACATCACAGAATCACAGGATCATTAGGCTGGAAGAGACCTTCAAGATCATTGAGTCCAACCCATGCCTGAACACCTCAACTAAACCATGGCACCGAGTGCCACATCCAGTCTATTTTTAAACACATCCAGGGATGGTGACTCCACCACCTCCCCTGGGCAAACAATTCCCGTACTTTATCACTCTTTCCATGAAAACCTTTTTTTAAAATATCCAACTTATATTTCCCTTGATGTAGCTTAAGACTGTGTCCTCTCATTCTGTCAATTGCTGCCTGGAGAAATATAGAATATATTTCCAAATATATTCTATATATATTCTAATATAAAGAATATAGTTCCAAATTTTTGTTTATGCACATATAATCCAAAAATGTTCATTTGTTCATTCAAAGGAATCACCTTCCAATAGGACAGAAAACACACAGCAGGACAGAAACTTACCAACATCAAGTTGTAATTTAAGGACCACAGTTTGTATCTGTCCATGAAATAGACTGACCTTATTGGATCATTCTTTCTATCCCTCTCCTGAATCCATTCAACACCTATCCTTGCTGCTCTAAAACAATCAACCAATATGAAATTTAGGTGCTATACTAGCAATTTGGGATTTTTGGTTAGTATGCTGTCTTATGCTGAACACTGTCAAACACTAAAAGTCAGATGTCTTTTAATGCTGAGCCTCAAATGATGAAGGGTTTTCTAAAAGTAACCTCTCATGTCTGGCTTATATATAACAGTATAGAAGATAGCTAGGTCTCAGCCTGAGCTATTCCTTGAGATGTGTCCTTGGTGACCATTTCACTTTCTGGGACTCAGGGTATACATGGCTGAGAAGCTGCAAGGCCCATTTGCAGCAAGGAATGGTGGCAAGGTTAATGACTGAGTGAATCACTGTGCAAGAACAGAGAAAAAGCCAATTCAGAGAGGTGGTGGGCATAAAAGAAGACAAGGCTAAAGGGGAGATCCCTCATGAAACAAAAGGGTTGAGCTGTCTGAAGTGCTGCCTTCTGAGTGTAAGCATGTTAACTGTGTGGCCATGTCACATCACTATGGGGGGATCATATGGAGCTGTGAGAGATCAGAATGCATCTAATACATTTTCCCTAAGTAAATAAGGGGATAGTAAAGAACGTTACCCAAAATGAAAACAGTAAATTGCTTCAGTAGCAAATTATTTTCAACAATTACTACAGGGTAAATGCATTTTAATTAAGGGACAGAAGAATTCTATTGTTCCATAAACATTCAGAACACGAAGCACACATTTTGATGCATTCTCCACCTGTATGATGCTCCTGCTCCACTTTCAGTTGCTGTGTATCAGTATAGGTCCACTGATATCCAAGGAGGCAAGCAGAAGTATTCCAGGCAAAGATCTTTCCCTGTAGTTTGTAACACTTAAATGCAATTTCATCTGTCAAATGTAACTTTTTGGATACCAGGAGGAAATTTACCATAGCTCAAATACTGAATGAATATTTTGAAATGCAATTTCATGTAAACTTTATGATACCTTTATAAAGAATTTTAGAAACAGTTTGAACTAATAATGATGTTTTGATAACTTCACTGCAGTGGATGCAGATATGAGCACATGGAACAGCTCAGCTGACAGACACGGGAGGGCACTTGCTCTCAAAAGAGAGATGCTGACTAATGCATGTGAGAAAGAAACTGCTGAAGTAAATATAGATAAAAAAAACCGTATGTGGATGTCATCATACTGGCACATAGTATGGGTTTAGGCTAATTGAAACCCAGCTAAGATGATTTAAACTAACCTGTCTGGCTTCATCCTAAAATGGATTAAGAGCATTTCCACAACCTACTAATTACATCCAGCTATTAATCCACTTGAGCTGACAGGTTAGTATCAACCAATTTTGTACCCCAACGTATTAATGGAGAACTCCAAATCCTTGTGATTATTGACTTAATTGGATAAAAACAGTATATAAGATGTTCTGGGAGCAATTTTTTAGACCTCAATGAATCACAAGGCAGGGGCAGCATGGGCAGAAGCAGCTACCAAATTGAAGAACTTCATGTACCTATTAAAAATAATTTGTTTATTTACTCTGCATAGACAAATACTATTACCCAAAGAATTTTTTTTTGTCTGATACTTGAAACATAGGCTATATTTTTATTTTTTAGTAGACAATCCTAAAGATTATTTGGTGCCAGGGGTTCTTTTAGTAGACAATTAAAGATAAAACAGCATCTAAGTAACAAAATAATTTGACTAATAAATCGACTGAAGGAAACAAAGTTCAGGTAAATAATTCTATCTATGTAAAAGACTTTATAAGATTTATAATGTGTCTACAGATGAAAAAAATGATAACAGGGCTTTATCTTGTCATCTGTAACATGAAATTCATAAAGTCATTAATTCAAAATTACTAATGAACACCTATAAAAAAATTCAACAATATGCGACCTTTATTTTAAAGGATCCTAAAAATAATTGTGGAAGTGCTATCTTATTTTTAAGTACAACTCCCCTCACCTGCCCATGGCCCCTGCCAGAGGGGCTGGAGCAGGCAGTGGGAGTCAGACATCTGTGGAAAGCCCCAACGTTACAATCTCCCAGGGAGCAGCCAGGCTGTGTGGCACCTTTAGGCACCTTTGCAAAAATACCTTTACTAATACATTGCTGCCAACTATAATACATCTTTTAGGAAAAGAAGAATTTTTAATTTTTTGCAGTCAACAACTTAATTTTTGGGAAAAATATGTATTCATTGATAATATAATAATTTTCTGCATATGGGTTAATTTGCTAATAATTTTCATCTACACATATTCACAGAAGATACTTACTGTGCAACAAGGGTAAGAAACAGAGATCATAAGACACTGCAAGGTTTTAAAGCATAATTCAGGCAGACTTGAGGCTCCTGCACTCAATAGCAGGGTAATGTGTACACTGAATGATTTGTAGGTACTCCTGAACAGAAATGCACTAAAAAGGAAGAGTAGATGCTGCTTCCAGCACTTTCCAACATCAATGTGGATTTTATGAACATTTTCAGCCTGTTCAACTCTAAACTAATATAGTTATAAACCTATTAGAATTCTCTGACAGTGTTACTGACTTCTAGATTACAAAACTAATACTGTATCCTATCAATGGCCAAACAAATTTGAAAAATAATTAAGAAGCCAGATAACTTTACTGGCTTAGGTAATAAACCAAAAACTTGGGACACAAAAAATATAAAAATATGTTAAGTTTGACAAAGAAACAAACCAATAACTTTACCTGAACAAGCAGTATATCTATTATATATTTTTATGCTAGGATATTGCATACATTGCTGGAATGGTAGAACACTGGCAGCACTCTACCTTCCTTGAAGCATAAAAGAGGGAAAAACTAGCAAGGAAATCAGTGTAGAAAATTAAATGATTGTTTATTAGCTGAAGCCTCTGATGCAGGTAAGATATGTTACCAAAAAACAGCTGCAGTCAGAAATAGTTCCTACAGCTGCTTAGTAGCTCTCCACACTTAATGACTTGTAAATAAGGATGCAGATGGTCAAAAAAAAAGATTAAATATTGCAGTACTCCACTGGCATGGATTAAGACTTAAATGCAAGCAGTGAATTTATGGGTGAGATTTACACTTGATTTAGTTCTTTAAACTAACTGAAAGGGAATCAGGTTTTTCATCATTTAAAAAGCTTTCTTATTAAAAAAAAATTAATTTTTTTCAAAAAATGAAACAACCTTGTTGTTCAACTGTAATATTAGTAAGGAAAGCCAATAAATGCAACTTGGTATGCTCAAAATAATTTTTTTTTTTTTTAATTCTCTATAGAAGTTTTCCAGTTCTGCACTTCTGATGAGCTTAGCTTTTACAATTCATGTGCCTCTGCTACCTTTTGTTTGGTTTATAACCAGATAGCTCTAAGGCCTTGCCACCCATTCATTTTCAAAGCTCTCAAAGCTTAAATATGCCAGAAGGAAAATTTTTTGAATAGAGATTCTTTAAAGGTTTCTCCATGGTACAGAAAATTCAGGCCCTTATGCTAAACATCAAGTATCCAAAAAAGGAAATTATAATTTCTTTCTCTGATTTGGAGACACAACAGGCCATGAATACAGACAGAGCAAAACGTTTTGCAAAATATTATAAAAATTTATCAAACTGTTCCACAAGTAGACAAAAATTTGTCAAACTACCTTCATCAGGATGCTAATTTCATACACTGCTTCAGCTTCCATCTGTAACTTCAATAAAGAAAAATTATATTTCTGAGAAAAAAACAATTTTCAGTACCTGAGCTCTCTGAGTCATGGAGAAGAGCTACCCTCAAGTATGGTTCACAGAAACTATCAAGCTATCTGACATGCCTATAAATTATTTTAATTTCTTTTTTTTTTTTTTTGCTAATCTGATCATAGCTATATCCCAGAGGAAGAGTCTCATTAGTTTCATTATTTTTAAAGGGGATCTAAAAGTATTAGGGTGTCTTGTGAAAATGCAGATTTCCATTAAAAGTTATATAAATAAACGAGTAAACATATGCTCTTCTGTAGAGAAATCTCAAAGTAAAAAATAAGATAAAAGGAGATAAAAATATAGAAATAAAAATTACTTTGTCATCCAAAAGATAATGAAGTTTGAAAGAAAGAACAAAAAGCCAGTCCACAGAACACTTTAGAAAAAACACAGTGTAACTAAAGCCAATAAAAATAAAGAAAGTTGTTGAATATGAATGATTACTAATTAGATATTGTTAAAGGCAACACTAACATTTCAGTTTTATGGTCTAACAAATCTAAACAACAAAAAAAAGAACTCATATATGATAAAATCGGTGACAATGTTACATTATTATAACAATATTGCATGCCAACAGTCCAGAAGTAATACAGTAGTGAATCGTGCATGAACATCCACATTAAAAAGGAATTCAGAATCCATACAGTTTTTATGCATTTGAGAGATGACAGGCTTGCAGGTAACACCCCCCAGTATCCTCGAACACGTGTAAAATATGTTGAACTTGACATACACATGGGCAGCCACTTCTCCAGCAGTTTCTCTTCCTCTGGTTCCAGAGCAGTAGTTTGGTCACTGCCAGATAAAGGTATTTAGTAGTAGAAGTATATTTTGAGTCCACAAACTCTCATTCACATTAGTAAAATCCTTAATATCAGTGAAGGTATTTGTCTGATGGAGGACAGAAATTACAGACATCCCTGGTCACTTTCAGCAATTATTATTAAATATCTAGAATAATAGGATGGAAAGTCATAACAGATGCCTTCCTGTTATTTTTTCATGACTCACAAATTCTCATTTAGTTGCTAGCAGCATCTTTACCATACAAATTACAAATTACAGCATTTAAATGTAGAGCAGATGATAATAAAATTCCTTTCCATTACCAAGCAGTATAAGTGCTCTCAATGCTATATACAAATTGTCTTTACTCCAAGGAATTTGCACTCCTCATCACAAATGGTAGATAATAATTTGGAAGACATTCTGATATACCCACTGACACTGAGGGGAGAATGCCATTTGAAACCTGTGAGATTAATTTTCCAGCCCAGATGTTGTCTCAATTTTTTTTTTTCTTCTTTCCTGTCCATTCCCCCCCCCCCCCAATTTGGTAATGTATCAAAAAGACTTTACAGGAAAATTCCAAGTTATAGGAAGGATGTGAACAAAAATGACATATTTTTTTAATTACTTTCCCTCTCTTGGAGTTTATCCTTGGGTATGGTTCATTCCAACAGCTGAGACTTATTCAAATAACATATTTATAATAAGATATGCATACCCAAAGGAAGAAATATTTATTAAAAAAACACCAAAAGATTAATTAAAGCACTTTCAGTTCGGAAAATCCATGTTAAAATATCTAATGTGAAACATTAGCAGAAATATAAAACGAAAAATTAGGAACAGGACGAGACAACAGAAAATAAGGATGGTGACAAAGTTTGGAAGTTTACAGGTCATGGAAGGCACAAAGGCAACATACTCGCTTGTTATACCCCAGTGAAAGTATAGCCTTCAGCACTGATGAATAGCAGAACAACTATTAAGCAGATGAAAACTGCCAAAGAAACTTCCCAAAAGAAAAACAATTATCATTAGGAATTTTATTGTTATTCTGAAGCAGCTGACTGCTGGAAAATGTAGCCATAAAAATAAAATATAGCTTCAATCTCTCATTTGCCTAAGCTTGTATGAAATGAGAAACTTCAACTTTCATAGCAGTTACACATGTCAAGTCTTTTTATTTGATGCAAGACAAAATTGCTCTCGTGCACTAAATGCCAGAACTTTTATGCACGTAAGGTGCATGCTGCAATGTGAAAGAGCCTGTGGCTCCTGCCCATGCAAGACGAAAGCTGCAGAGTCATGCAACGCTGCTCGGGGAATCTCATGCAGCAGTCACGCCGTGAATAACAGAGGTGAAAGGATCTGGTTCACGCAGAGGGCACATGTGAGCTGGCTCTCAGAGCCTGGCACTCCCAGGGAATTTTCTTGTGAGCTCTTGGGTGGTGCTCCAGGGGCCCCCTGAGTGTCCCCCTGCGCTCTGTACAGCCTGACTGGCCCGGAGGTGTCCCAAGGGAATCCTGAGCGGGCTGCAGTGGGGCACAGGAGATGCAGTCATTAGATCTCTGCACAATAACCAGCAGCTGAACGTCATGCTGACTTGCTATTCACAGCTCGATGAAAAGGCCTAGTGACAGACTCTCAGCAGCCTGTGACCACCTTCCTTCATGCTATTTCATATGCCAGCTTGCTATTTTGGTCTGCTGTTGTAGCCAGACAGCACTCATCACTTCATTCTTTTACATGCTCTCTGACCATGAAATAAAAAACATGATGTACAAAAAAAAAAAAACCCAAAAAACCAAAAATAAAACAAACAAACAACAAAAAAAAACCCCACCAAAAACCCCCAACAACAACAAAATAAAAATTATAAAAACCAAAAGAGGAAAAAAAAAACCCAAAACAAAAAAAAAACCCAAAATGCCAAAACAAAACAAAACAAAAACCGCACAAAAAATAAAACAAAACAAAACAAAGCAACAAAAAACCCACAAGACTTGTAGATAATATAAAATACTTTTCCAGGGAAAGGTGGCCTCCATTGATATTTTCAACTACTTTATTTTCTTTGTCTACAAAGAAATTGGCACTTCTCACCATGAATTTGTACACAGGACCATGTGTAACACTTGTTTTTATGCCCATATGTAGACTAGTAAAGAAAACTCTAACTGACATTAATAATTTCTATTTGTCTAGAAAAGCTTATTTTAAATCCCTTTTGGATGGCTGTCTATAAGCTACTGCATTAAGGAAAACTTCAGTGCTTCCACTTTATTCTGCCTGTTTCTTTGGTGCTATTCAAAGTCTCAATGAAAAGCCCCTCTTGCAGTTCTGCAGTTAAAACAACAAAGCACTGCCTATGTTTCTTCTTTAACACAGCTCTAAGGATTTATTCTTTGCTCCTTTATTCTTCCTTTTTCTGAAGTTTTCTTGTCCTTTTCCCCTTTAAAATCTCTTTATCTAAAGCTGAATTAGTTATTGCAGCTGCTTGGCAAACTGCCATAGTTTTCTGCCCTGACACTTATTTGTCAAATTCCAGTTGCCTTCAAACTTTTTACTTTACTTAGATGCGATTTCTTTTTCCTCCTTCAGACATTCACTGGTTCAAGTTTTAGTCATTTTAATAGAAAAGCAGAAAAAAATTTCTCCCAGAAGGGAGAAAAGGAGCCATTCTCTATGTTGACAAAGGGAAAATAAAAATACGATGAGATTTACCCGTTGAAGACTTCCAGATGGCAAACTTTGTGCTTTTTATAAATACTTATAAATTGATCTTACTTTCAGGAAAGGGGTAGTCAAATCTGCTACTGTATTTGTGCTCTGACATCAGAGACAAGATATTTGTAGATCTTTTTCACAGGTTACTATTTTGCTTTATTCCATCTTAGTTTATTGTAGTTTTAAAACATTAGAGATCAAATATTTATTTATTTATTTTTAATATTCAGCCCAATTTCTTAGCTAAGGGTATATATAAAATTGCTAAAATTATATTTTAGTCCTCTACTAAAAAGCTTCCTAAAACAATTTGTCAACATTTATTTAAAATACACTATAGTTTAATACATTTAAATGAGAAATAGTAAGAAAATTTTGATTTGCATTATTCTTTGGAACTTAACAGAATTTCTTCTCTTATTCATTGTTTACTATGGATGGTGTGTTTCAAGCATCTCATAGGCTATTGTACCAACAGAGAGAGAGAAAGAGAGCCTATGAAAAAGTCTTGGAACATCAATATAGGGCTTTATGTAGGCACTGTGCAGCCACTAATCTGCCCACTCAAATAATAAGAATAGAATATTTAGCAAAACTGTCAAGGAGTCAGTGCCCAAATATAACACCTTTATTTTCTGTTCTTTAGTGTTCAGTTTTTAATCTCTTCAGCATAAGGAAAAGGCAGCAAATATCTTCACCACCAGACAGCCCTTTGTTTCTGATGTGGCTACTATAGAATTATTATTACAATTACTGTTAATAATAATTGCTATGTTAATTACAATTTACAATTATATGGACACTGCACCTTCATGTTCTTTTGAAATGGAATAGAGTATTTCTCATGCTTTCAGAATGCAAATGGTAGGTATTTTTACCATCCCTATAGCTACAGCTTGCTGCAGTGGGTTAGAGTGCTGCATTCATTGTCACATCTTGGCAGATTGAATAGAATTGAAGCAGATGAAAAGAAAGGCCATATCTAAAGAAGAGAAAACAGGGTTACAGCTTTCACAGCTTTCTTATATGTGAGGTCCTAGAAATTGGCTCAACTAACTGTGGAGTGGTGAATACTGGCAGCAGCTGTCCAGTAAGTGGAAGCATAAGTAATGATTACCCTTGTGGTCTGAGTTACTGCAGGACATGTCCCAGCTGACTTCAATTGTAAAAGTTACAGCCTAATTAAACCTTACTGCTTGCATCAAGTATTTCTTCCTATGTATCTGGACCAGGCTGGTCTTGTGTGTCTATCATTATTTGTTCACTGCTTTTCTACTTCTACACATACAGTATCATGCCTTTTTCCTTTTAATTTCTCCTGGTGCTGTGCTATTTTAAAAATTATAATAACAACTTAAAATTGGCCCTTTTGGAAAAGAGCTGAGTCATAAAAATTAATGTTTTTTTCACTTAATGTATCCTAAGTATTATTAGACATTCAATATACGAACTTCAGAGCAATGATGCACTATTTCATTCCATTGTAGAAAGGCAAAGCCATTGTTTCAACAAGTTTGTTTTTTTTAAAAAAACATATTAAGATGTTTGGAACAAGCTTTGACTGGTATCAATATCTTTTTAAGTTTTGTCATAATATAGTTGATTCAATGAATTTAATGTATCAGGAAAAACCACAGTAAATCAGTATAAAATTAGGATAAAGAGATTTTAAAAACTCAGAAAGTTTAAAATAGCTTTAAATGGTCTTAACATTAAATGAGTGTATTCAGAATGGAAAGTATTGCCCTTAAATAAGAAATCTAAAAAAAAGTTAATTGAAATTGCTCTCATTTGGATTTTTCAAGAGTCTAAGTGTAAATTGCAGTTCTCTGATATATTAATTTTACTTTATTTCAACTTAATTCTTAATTTAGGTCTAAATAATTAGGAAAACACACGTAAGTTTGAGACTCTTGAACCCCTAAGTATATTAGTTCATATTTTATGGTTTTGGCTTTTTTTTTTTTTTTTTTCCTGTAGGCCTGAAGAAATTAAATGTTTTATGTATTTTAAGGTTTAATTTAATCCATACATTCAATACCCGGATCATCTGGATGAGTTGTTTTCTGTGGAAAGAGCAGAAGGACACGATCTAATCAAAGTTGGTATCAGAGTATTTTGGTTTGGGAGAGTGGGGAATGTAAACTCTATGTTTGATAGAGAACAGCTGTAACACAGATAAGATCTGAGTGCTCTAGGTTGCTGCCCTAATATAATAGAATCATAGAATCACAGTAGCTTAAGGGTTGGAAGGGACCTTAAAGATAATCCAGTCCCACCCCACCCTCACAGGCAGGAGCACCTGTCACTACATCAGGTGGACCAAGGTCTTATCTAACTTTTTCTTTTAATGCAATTTGGTATCTATTTTCCTTAACGTGAAACTGCACAAATGAAGACTCCAAGCAAAGCACATTTTCTGGGTTTAAGTAAAATGTACCAATAAGTATTAGGTTGATAATACGTGTGTTTATTTAATTTCTCCATCCAAACTCAGTTTCTTTTGTCCTTGCTCTGGTCTTCATACTCCTATCCCTTTAACTGTTTCTTTGGCAAGCCTTCCAAAGTTTCCTTATCCCAGTCTGTCTTACAGTGTCACTTTTTTTCTCTCCATAATCTGTCTTGAACCTTCTCTTTGTTCAGTTTATTCAGTTTGTTCTGATTTCAGAATTTTATAGGTCAGCTGACAACAACCATTTTGCTAACCCATTCCATCGCTCCTCTTTCACTTTCCAATCCCACAGCACTCTTGCTCCATTACTCTGTCTTCTGTCTCACATTTTTTACCCCAGATGATCACATTTCTCCTCTTCCCAGATTTAGTCACCAGATTTCTTAGCTTTTATTCGCAAATTCCTGTACAGTTGGTTGATTCTTGAAGGATCATTGATTATAGCCAGCGAAGCCACTATTAAATTGGGAACTTTCTAGAAAAATCAGTTAATTTGTCTCCCAAAACTTGGTGTGATGTTTTTATACCTGTTTTATTGGGAGGAAAAAAATAAGGCAAAACAAAAAGAGCAGGTTAAGGCATTCCTATTGTTATTCTGTTGATAGCAGAAATAGTTCTGGAATTTACAGATGCCAACAAAAACATCCAAACACATATAAAAGTATCAAGAAAACACTGTCAGCACAGAGAGTCTCTAAAATATGTAATATCAAGGAATGTTTTCCAGATTTTGAAATATCACATACTAAAACTGTCTTCCTGACAAAGTAATGCTCTAAAATATTAACATTACTTCCAGTTTTTACTCTGTAGACAGCATTGCCAAGGAAGAAAGTAGCTTCTCTGGGTCCTTTTTTTCTGCCTCTCATTCTGAAGTAGCCCAACCTGAACACATTAACAAAGTCTTTTGTTTTGTCTAATCAGGTCACAGCTTATAAGAAGCCATCAGGCATGGCAAAGAACCATTTAGAATATAGATTTTTCAGTGTATGTTTCTGCATTATCTGGGACAACACTAGATAAACACAAAATAAGATTAGCTTTGCTTCTAGAAGTGGGACCCTGACCTCTTACCAAGCTCAGGTGGGAAGGAAAGCCCAGCAGAAGGCAGAGCAGAGAAAGAGAGAGGAACTCCTAGAGAAAGCTGCTTTTGAGAAAGAAGCGTGTACACAACTTGCTGAATGTTTTTACTTCATCTGAGCTCTAAGACTACAGAATTATCTACTAGGAAAAAAGAGGCTTGAACACTGTGCTGTATCTTTCTCAGAAAGGTTATAAGTTCATTTAGAGTAAGAGAAGCTGAGATAATGGCTGGTTTAAGGCCAAATCATTCGGATGTTGGTGGAAACACAACATTTTCTATCTGAAATAAAGCACTGATAAGACAACATTTACTCCCGTATGAGAATGTGTCGAATGAACTAGCTAAGTAATAATGCTCAGAAGTCTCAAAGGAGCTAATGAATCATTGCCAATTTTTAACTTCTCTTGGAAAACTGGGAAAGAGTGAGATTTGCAAAAAATTGTCTTATTATCTAGAAAAGGATATAGCATAGAATTGGAAATTAACTATCCTACCCATCATTTCAGGTATATAATGGATTTGTTAATTCGTAACTTTGCTGGTAAAGAACTGAAGTTTATAATTATAATTACTACTAGTCAGATTGTGCTTTTTATTTACCTTTTTTATTTTGTGACTTATTTCTCTGTTTGGTTTTGGTTTTGACTAGGGTATGGGATAGTAAACAAAGTATGTAAGGTACACCTAGATTTAATTCCCTTACCACATGAAGTAAAAGTTTTTGAATCAAATACTTGCATGGCATGAAATTGATCAGTGTGATGAAGTAGGATTAGAAACTGTTTTGATATTGATATCCAGGATCTTTTGGATACCTTTCTTTGTTCCTGTTCTAACCTCTCTCTATCCAAATTTTATAGCTCTGGCTTCTAGATCCTTGAAGGACATGAGCAAATAAAAAACTTTCATAAATTATATGCAAAAGTAACTAAAAAAAAATTTGGAGCTCAGGGGTGAACATTATGAAAGTCGCTTAAAAGAAACTAGCTTTATCAGTGTATATTGTATACAGTTTGAAAATTCTTATGTATATAATAATTTAATTACTAAATTATTAGATGGTAGGCTAATAAAATGCAATGGATGTTTACAATTATGGTAATCCAAATCAAGTGGTTGAAATTGTTAAAAAATTGACTTAATAAGTCCAACTGAAGAGGATTATGTCATGAATTCACGAAAGCAGTTTGTATCTACAGAATATCAAAGCTGTCTTGAAATAACAATGATTAGAACTAGATTTTAAGTATTACCACAGATCATCATTCTATGCTCCTGTGAAAAGAGAGCTAACAAAATGTTTGAATAAAGGGGAGTGAAGATAAGAAATGCTGGGGAACATATGCAAAAAAACCCCAAGACCCCAAGAACCCCCAACCTCCCTTTCCTCCGATCCCCCTAAAAAAAATACAAATAACCCCCCAAAAAACTCCACAAACCAAACCAAAATCCAGCAGACCCAAAACCAAAATTACAGAGCTATGAATCTTGCATTATGGTGTGAGATGTAAGTAATTAAATTTATCTGGTGTATTGAAGGGAAGTTTAAGAGATGGGTTGATGAATGAGCTTAAGTATTTTAATGTGGGACTTATATCTGACACAACTCAGCTTTTTGTTCATGCAGTCAGAAACAGAACACTAAGTAATTACTAAGAATTGAAATTAGGATAATTCTTCTAGAAATAATACATGGAGTTATTGGAAGGCTTGGAATGGTTATGGCTTCCTTAAAGCAGAATTAGATGCAATTTCCAATTTGTGGAAGACATTCTACTACTGGAAAATATACACTGAATAATTATGGTATCTTTTCTGGTCTTTGAGGATAAGATTCAATCCCATTACGCTTTTGGGAGCTTCTAAGGAAAAGTAGAGAATTTTAAAGTTGTAGCAGACTTTATTCCTCTCTACAATCTCATCTGCACACCACAGAGCAGCACACTATGTAAAATAATATTTCATAATTTAGGCTGTAAAGTCAAGAGGTTTTGTTTCACTTAATATGTACCTGTATTAATGTGTTGTGGTTAAAGATTTTTGATTTTTTTCTCTCCTCTAGGGGATAGAATTGGTGACATTTAGAGAAAGAACCACAGTTACAATAGTGTGAAAAAAGAATTGAAAATCACTGTTTTCTTCAGTTCACTTTGCAAAAATTTCTGCCCAGCTTGCTTTTCAGAGCACTGTGGAGTCTTACTTTCCTTCTAAAGATGGAGACAATTCACTAGTCATATCAAGTCTAATTGATTATCTTGTTTTCAGGAAACTCGATCCTTTCTAAGTTTTTACTCAAGATACATCTATGAGGGTTTTTGTCTTAGCTTGATAAAATATAGTGCAAAATTTGATGACCTGTGATGTTGGGCACATAATTACTTTTTGGCAAGTATAAAGCATATTAAAATATGTAAATCAAATGGGTAATCAATAAGCATCATTAGGAACAAACATGGACATATAGACATATGCAATAAGAAGGTAAAAAGATATATTTTAAGACGAATTTATAACATTATTCACCTATATGGAAAGGTTGAGAGAATTGGGGTTGTTCAGCCAGGAAAAGAGAAGGCTCTAGGGTGACCTAATTGTGGCCTTCCCGTTCCTGAATGGAAAAGGATCTTTTACAAGAGCATGACAGGACAAAGAGGAATGGTTTAAACTGAGAGTAGGTTTAGATTAGATATTAAGAAAAAAAGTTTGCTGTGAGGGTGGTGGGACACTGGAAAAGACTGCCCAGAGAAGCTGTGGATGCCTCACCCCTGTAAGTGTGTCAGGCCAGGCTGGATGAGGCTCTGAATAACCTGATCTAGTGGAAGATATCCCTGTCCACAGCAGGGGATTGGAACCAGATGATCTTCTAAGGCTCCTCTCAACTCAAGCCATCCTGTGATTCTATGATTATTTCACAAAAGATGTTGTTCACTGGTTTTTAATAATAAGGCTTTTGAGTATCTTTTTATAAGATTTCCCTTGTTGTGACATGATTGCCTCTGCACATCTATAAGTAAACTACAAACATGTTTGTTAAAAAATGTTTGACAACTCAGTTCTCAAATATCAAAGGAAGAGACCTATAGAGGACAGAGGAATTCAGTGGCTATGCAAAAAACACCTTTTTGTTTGGGAGCCTCTTCCTCTTTTTTGCTTTTTGAAATGTAGATGGTCTCTGCTGGCCCTTAATGACATGCAGAAATTGAAACAGAAGAAAAGAATAGCAGTCCACCAAAAGCTATTATTCAGCCACTAATAATGAAGAACCAGTTCCTTCAAGAAGGTACAGCTAGTGTATCATATGGTGATATCCACAGAGGGATCCTCTTATAATCTTAGACAGCAATTGTTTTGGAGCATAAAGTGAGATGTTTCATATTATTTATGATCTCTGTACCCTACCATGTAAATTCTTACAATAGAAAAGCATATCAGTAATCTCTTTGAAATACATTCAGTTCAAGTTTTTATTCAGATCAAGTCTTGGCCCTATTTAATATTGGAGGCTGTAGAGACTCTATGAAACTTATGTCTTACATCATAAAATCCGGTTACTGCTGTTTCCTTTCTAGCCTTACTGGACAATAGACATTGAACAACAGAGGCAATCTAGGGGGACAAGGGGGATATTTTTTCGAGATCTACTCTAGCACCTGCTACCTAAGCCATGGTCACAGGAAGTCCAACAGACGTCCCTTTCCCACCTTTATTAATCAATTAATTATTAATCTTGTGTGGCAAGAATCATAGAATCACAGAATATTTACTTGGAAGAGACCTGCAAGGATCAACAAGTTCAAATTCTAAGTAAATGGCCCATACAGCAATTGAACCCACTCTTTGTTTAGCTGTTGCAATGAATGTGTCTTTTAAACACATGACTGAATCTTTAGGATATATTACATATTAGAGGATGGAAACTGAATTTTTGTTGTCTTTGTCTTTCTTTTTCTCTGGTGTACAGTTTATATTCTCAACCATGTTCATAAGGTGGCAGTTTTTAAAGCAGTTCTTTATTTAAGGCGTTAAAATTATTTTATATTTATGTGGCACACGAAATGTGACCTTACACATAGGGAGATTGTTGTTCCCTGTGACACATCAGTGAATAGTATTGTAGTCTACTGTAGGCTTGATGAAATCCTTGCAAGATGCCGGAAGGATAATAGTGATGTCAGCTGCAAAAGATCAGGAAGCACAACTTGGTTTGATGACTGCACCTTTAGTCTTTAATTTCCTCTTTCATCGGGCAGCAATCAAAAATTCCTGATTGCTTAAGCACACGTTAAAACTTCCTTATATCTTAGTCATGCCAAAGCAATTGCTGCACCTTCTTGGAGAAAATTAAGATTATTTTGTCTACTAACACTTTTATATGGACATCAGTGTCATCAGCGTTTTCTTCTGTGAGGCATAACCCTTGTGATAATCATACTCTTGCATGCTATATTCCAACCTTACACCACAGTACTTGCCTGAAGTCAACTCGTATCACACACAAAAATTATGTTCTGTCTCAGATGTTTTGCCTACATAATCTTGTTAAAAAAAAAATCAACTTGTATAAATTTTGCATGCATCCAATAAAAATATTCCCTTTTAGGAGTTAATTTCTGTATCATACATTATAGAATTTTGATAGATGTCAAAAACAACCATGCAATTGAATAACAATATATTTGAATTGCTTTAGTACATTGATAACGAAACTGTTGCTTTATTTTTTAAAATGAGAATTAATTGCTTTAGTCATGTAATTTTTCTTTCTTAAGCTCTTGTCACATAACAAATTACAATAATAAAATAATAAACTATTTTTAAAATTAAATAATTCCAGAAACAGATATTCATTCTCTGAATTGTGTTGAATATGATCACATATGTGAATAAAAGCCCACGTCAATTACGCTTTCACTATTCTTGAGTCAACAGGTTTCATGATTATGGAACTGTGGACTGAGGGAAAGAAAACTACAGTTAAGGTCCTCTTGGCAAGTTTTTCCTGTGAAAAGAGCTTAGAAATCTTAGCACACTGAATAGTTGTGCTCCCTCATTCTTGCAGAAATTTCCTGAAGAAATTTCCTGAAGGTCAACTGCAGAATTCATAAGGCTTCAGGTATGGGTGGTTGTCCAGAACAAATGTTTAAACTGAGTCCAAGAGGAAAATTAAAGCAAATTTTATCTCTGGAACCCACTTCTGAATTTATTTTGGAGTTTCCTCAAAGTAACAGTAATCTTGCAGAATGATTTTGCCATGCAGTAGATTAACCTGTCTGAGGTTTATTTATTAATATCTTATAATAATATACATATTCATTATTATTTTATTACATCTTATAGTCTGATACGCATTGCATGTTATAAGTATTGCTTTAAATAATAGTATTTATTATTGTTTTATTTAATCTTGTTCAAGCCTAGGCTTTTTATATAATTTTTTTTCAGCCTTATAAAAAGGAAAACATGGATTCGAAGTTTGCTATCTAGGTCTCCTTGAAGAATGGAGAGACCCTTACATCCATAAGTATTTCCCTCTTACAACTCTCTCCCAGGCACCTTTAGAGGACAGCTCATTCTCAAATAACCTATTTGCCTCCAGTGACAGCAAGCTGAGTACAAGCAACCAGCTTAGCCTAGAAACTTAGTTTTAGATGGCTGAAGTTATATGTCATGAAAACTTGCCCAATCTCAAATGCAGATTTATTTTTTTTCTCCTTTTCCTGTAGTAACTACATGTGTAACTATAATTGGAGGCTGAGAATGAGGATGCTGTCTTTGAAAATATTTTAACAGAGAAAAGGTAGAAAAGTTACCATGCTGGAAACAATAACATGATTTGCAGATCTATGTTTCTATTAACATTTGTATGTACAGACCCACACGGACTGCAGGCAGCTATCCTGAACTTATATGAATACATAATCATACTGTAGAGCTTAGACATTTGCCTGTTAGAGTGGATATACTTAGGCGGAGATTAATGGTTTCTTAACGGAGAGGTTTCTAACCACTAGAGGGCTCAAATTGCTGTGATATTATGAATGAATACACACATAAACATATATATACTTACATACTCAAGGTATGTACATCACTCATATGCATGTGTTTTATTTGTGTGTACACAGGTATAAGCTCACATATATGTACATACTTGTATTTTAATAAATTATCTATTTTTCTTTTATTTTAAAGACTGGTCATTTAAATATAATTCAGATCCTAGAGATTTTTAATAAAACTGAAATTCACCAAATACAAGTGATATGCTTCTTTATTTTCATAAAACAGTTTTTAATTTCATTCTCAGGTGGCTGGATTTACCCAGAATATTCATTTCATCAAACTGAATATTGAAAACAATCACAGTAAAATAATGTTCAAACTTCCATGACCAATGCCTGCTGTCATCATATGTTTTATTAAGGTATGTAAACAACACTGAATAACATGGACACAGTTAATTCTTTCATAAATGACTTTCCAGAAAAAGTAACACGGGGTTGCAGAATTGATCACATCAAGCACTTTTGCTTGATGATATGATTTATTCTTCTGGGAAATCTCAGACATGCTAAACAAATGAAATGTTCATGGAATGCTGACTGTTTTCTTTCACTAATGTGACAATGGTAACAATGAGAGAAATGGCTTTCAACCATTTTTATGTAAGGCATAATCTTTCAAGATAGTGCAATCCAGTTCCCCATGTTATGACAATGCAATAATGAATAATTTACCCACAAACTCCAAAGGATAATTAACAAAAGTGAGACTTGACTAATACAAAAGTTTGAGGTATTGATATTTTCTATACATTTGCAAAGTAATATTTATCTAAGTATAAGAAACCTGATCAACAAAGCAGTATTTCAAGAACAATGAAGCTTCAGATCATAATGATTAAAAATAATGTATGTTTTTGTAAAAATAGGAACACAAAATGTTTTACAGGCATGTATAGTTGTAATAAAAAAGTTTAAATAGTTTCTTCAGAATATTTGCCTGTATAGAAAATTGTGCTAAAACACAAGAGAAGGTACTCTTTTTGCAACACTTTGGTGTTTTGATTATTTGTAAAAAATTGTGTTGAGTCACATATATGAATAAAGATTACTCAAGTGAATGGGCATTTGTGTAACTGAACAAAATCTTTAAGGGTTTGATACAGAATAATATCTTTGAATTTGGCAGAACCATATGTGGCTACTGCCTAAGTTGTGACTAGTACAGTTAGATACTAAAAACTGAAAAAAACCTTAACATGTTCATTTCCTAGAATTATCATCTTCTGTTGTTTCCTTAAGTTGTTAAAAGTTGGACCAAATGTTTCATCCTTATAAAATGTTGAATTCTTAAAAGAGCACAATAAGTTAATTTTGGGTGTTGGCAGGGAGAATTTACACTAAGTAGTAAAGCATGCTGGAATAACTATTGTTAAACTTTAAAATTACAGTTTGTGGTAGTCCCATTTCTCTTAACACATTTACTTTAAATTGAAAAATAAACTAATAACTTTGCAACTAAGCAAAGACATTTTTGCTCTAAGAATTTAAATTCTTGCATGTTTTGCTTTAAAAAATTAGCTTTACTGATTGTGTACGATGTTAGATTAGAATCATAATGTTTTAATGAAATCAATATAATTTTTTGTGTACTCTTTCTGTGTCTAATGCAATCTTGGTTTATCAGTTTGTTACTTGAACTTGGGAAATAACCTCACACACTGGATGACAGATATTAAAAGTGGGGATTTTATTGACTGAATTGGCTGACATATTCATCACTTCACCTTAGTTCCAAAAGTAATCTTGAAATCAATAAAGTAGACTGGAATATGCTGAAACTACTTTTACTAGACAAAAATTAAAAGTTTTGTAAATTTAAAACACATTTTCTTAAGTGGAAGATCCATTTCCCTAATGACAGCCTACTGATGTCAATGAATTTATGCCAGGAATGAGGTTCTATCCAGGTGAAGTTACCTGTTCCATGAGGCTCTTAAGAAAAAGCATCATTAGCATATCACACCACTGTACATATTGATCTAGTGATTTCATACTGATATTATTTTCCTTGATATAAGGAGAGCATGAAACTACTAGAGAGCATTCAGAAAAGGTTGACCAAGATGGTGAAAGGCAGGGAGAAGCAGCCAGGGTCACTTGGTTTGTTGAAGGTTGGAGAAGAAATGGCTGAGGGAAGACCTCACCTCAGTCTTCAGCTTCCTGAAGGAGAGCAGTAGAGGGGAAGGTGCTGATCTCCTCTCTCTGGAAATCTGTGACAGGGCATGAGGAAATGGAATGAAGCTCCACCAGGGGAAGTTCTGACCAGAACCAGATCAGGAAAAAGTGCTTCACTGAAAGGGTGGTCAGTCACCGGAACAGGGTTCCCAGAGAAATGGTCATGAAATCTAGTTCCAAGAGGCAGCTGCAAATATTTATTAACAATTATAGTATGGGGAATAGCAGTAATTTTCACAAAGATCTTACATGATGCAAGAATTGTACTGGGTGCAAGGAACTGCAAATATGAATTTGCTTACAGGAGTGAGGACTGGAACTCAACTATATTGATGACTTTTTTTAACACTTTCAAAGGAAGTACATTATTTTTCATTTCTTGTCAATAATGCATTTTCAAGTGGAATGGGGCATGATAGTTTTAACTTTTTCTAAATTAGAGAATATTTAGGTTTTAATTTCAACATAACATCTACATGACAACATAATCTCCCAAGCAAATGGCAATCATACATCACTTCTATCACTTCATCTATAACATGAGTCTTCTAAAATATAAAATTTTATTCTGACAAGTGCATTACAGATAAGAGAGTTGACAAGATTTTCCATTATTAAAATGTAATTTTTAGACCAGTAATTGTTGTTAATCTACTCTTCTCATCTTTGAATATATTCCCTAATATTATTGCCATGACACACTATTGAGTTAAGAAATGCCAAATATAAGCCAAACTTAAGTGGATAAACTAACAAATAGAAGCACAAATTCTGAACACAGCTTTTTATAAACTTTATTTTAAAAAAATCCAAACAACAAAACAAAACCATGGTAAATATGAGGTTTAGGAGATTAAAACCCTTTTCTATTAACACATACAAAGATTAGAGTTCATTTCCATTTTAAATACGTACTGACATGCATACCAAGTGGGGTAAACATGTAGGACAAGATCCCGGGGCTCAGGATTACAGGGATCTAACAGCAGTCAATCCAAAGCAATGACAGCATGCGACAGAGGCAGGAGGTCCACTTATAAATACCTTTGTTGTGAGCCATGATGAATCTGCAAGCATTGTTGCTAATGCACTATGATCCTGTTTCTGGGGATTTTTTTTGTAATTTGTACTTTTCCTTATTTTTCATCTCACTTGTAATGATTCAGTTCTGAAGCAATTTTATTTTTACTGTTTAACATATGTTTGTTTTTCTTTTTTCTGTTCTAGAGGAAACAACCTGAACCTTTAAATGAAAATAAGAATGAAAAGAAAAATACAAATATTTAGAAATTTTGAAACAGGGGTCCTCCTACTTGGCTAAACCTGCACAGGAAAAATAATCAGGCTTTTTAATAAATATAATGTGCAACTTTCTATAATACCTTATTTAGATCTGTTCATTATCAATAAAACACATGGCTATGTAAAGATTTTCACCTAAACTTGTGATTTTAAATAATTGGAAACTATGTCCTTAGTCATATATACATATAAAATTAATTAGAAATGAAAAAATTTGTTCCTAAATACTTTTTTTATATGTTCTTATTACATATCCATAAATATTTCTGTGCAAAATAAATTCAAGTTGCCCATCACTGCCCATCACTGGAATATGACAAGAATCTCTGCTATTGCAGGAATGCATGACAGTCTGTGTTAATATCTTTTATATAGTTTCTTTACTCTCTTCACTATTTTTTCCCTGAAGTATTTTTCATCAAGTGACTTAAACCCCCTTGAAATCAATAAAACAGTTTTCATCCAGTAGATCCATGGACTTCTATTTTTCTAGAGCATATGAGTTGCTCCATTCACTTCGGTCATGCACCCACTTACAAACATAAATAGCAACCTCATAAGTCTAAGTGAAATATAAATCAAAATCAGTTATATTTTTCAACCAGCATTGAAATAAGAAAGTGACTCTATATCTTGTAAGTGATTAAAGTAAAACTGATCTCAAATTTTGGCACCTTTTCATGTTTCCAGGACTGCTTTCATTGAAACAAAATAAAGAGATGAATAGACCCCAAAAGTCATTAATCTGCCACCATTTCCTTCTGGCTCAAAATGGTACCTAAATAATTCAGATAGACTTGTACTACTGATGAGCTGTCTGTTTTAACCCCACTGCACTAAGGAACACTCTTTGTCTCAAATAGGCAGCATTATGCCTAATCCCTGTGCTTTTTCTGGGGCCAGATAGCCTTTGTGTGCAGTTGACACACAGATACATGTTTTCATGGCAAACTCAGGGTATGTGCCAAATCATTCTGGCCAATTTATCCTGGCAGTCAGTTTTAGCTGTTTACCTTCCCCCACCAGAAGACTTTCCAGTTCAGGAGTATTTTGTAGGAATTAATTTCAAGTGGGTAGAAAAAAAAAATAGAATCATTACATTTTGCTGGTGAAGTGAAATAATTTCTCAAAGAATAAATTCGAAGGTATTTTCTAAACTTCAGGGAGGAATTTCTTAAAGTTCCCAGTGTGTTCTTAAAGGTAATAACTGTTTCTTAAAATCTTGCTGTGCTGAAGATTTGTTATATACTGTAGTATGAATGTTTTTATAGTAAGCATTTAAAAAGTGTTTTTAAGGACATCTAGGTCTCCATTTCAATAATATTAGAGACACTGCTTTTCTTGCCTTTCTATTGGCAAGATTTCTACCATTATAATAATATTATACTTGTAAAACTTACTTCTCTGGAATAGTTTATTATTTGGAAACTTGATAATAAGTTATACAGGATAAAATGGAGATTCTTGGTGGTTAACAGTAGGAGAGTTTATTAATACAGTTTTACGAGGATATAGTCGTCTTCAATAATCTCAAATAGTATACATTTTACTAGTGAGCAAAATGATTAAAGGAACTAAAATTTCACTACATAATTTAGAATAAATTTTGTTTACAAGTGAAAAAATCAGTGCCTTTGTCATTATTATCTCCTTATTTTCCCTTTGTCTACTGTGCAACATGTTTACTTTTCCCCTTTCCCTTCGTTTTCCAGGAGGATTTCTGATCTTCTCCACTAACATACCTTTTGTATATGAGTTGAACTATAGCAAAATTCTAAACCGATCCTGATTAAGGTCCGGTATTGTAAGACCACATTATTCCAGAAAGGGGATCAAGCTTGACAACAGAATCAAAGAAACTAATTTTGTGTTAATGTATCTTTTTCCTTACTTTACTTATTGTAATGTGCCAAAATTTCAAACAAATAAGACGGTGTGTGGTCCAAATGACACATAAAATAGTAATACTGTTAGAGTGGAAATAGGTATGTTGATTACTTGAAAAATACACTGCTCACCATACCGTTAAAGGAATGTACATTGAAGCATCTGGAGTGGTAGCTGGCAGAATTCAGTTTGCAGACCAGACGCTTCACCAGTGTCCTTTTGTAAGATAGTAACAAAAAGTACACAATCACTAACACTGTAAACTGACAAAGCTACACAAGGAGATCCTCCTGTTTCTCACATACCATATTACATTGTTTCATTACAGTGGAATTACTCATAGTTCATATCAGTTTTAATCCTTGAATATCTATTTTTCTATTAAAATCAAAATAACACACACATTAAAAAAACAATCAACCAAAAAAAAAAAAAAAACCCACGAACAAACCCTAAAGAAAAGAGAAGATACTACTTATTTTGGAAGGCAATTGAAATCTAGTCCTTATTTTTTTTTCCATTCTGAGAAATGAAAGGTCTTTAAGTTACTGTATATAACAGTACAGGGGGATGACTTTTTGGGATAAATGTTCTGCCACTGGAGTTTCAGATATCTGGATCCACCATGTCAGTTCCTTGGAAGAGGTGAAAAATTACCTTGTTCTGAGGCTATCTTGTTTTCTACACTGAGATCTGGGTAAGTCCCCAGGTAACCCCTTATAAATCTGAGCTATAGATTCAGCAATGAAGAACTTAGATCAATTCAATTGCTTAATCTTGAAGAACAGGCTAAAAAAAAATCTGTGAATTTTGATGAACTTTGTCAGAATAGGAGACAGGTGACCTGTCTGCTGAGAGAGAAGAAAGGAACATTGATTTCCTACAAACACTTTCTCCTTCCACCACCAGAAAAAGAATTTTAGCCAATATATTCACATTATGACAAATAGGATGGTCACATTTTTGCTGATTTCAAGATATCATCCTTAGTTTTCCAGAAATAAAAAAGCAACTATACTATACAGCAACGATCTACAGCATGAAAAAGTTTATCAGTTGTCCATGCTTTTTTCAGTGGAGAGTGACTATGACTATAAACACTCAGCTTTTAGTTCAGCAACGCATATCATATAATGCAGATAATAAAAGCAATGTAAATGTGGAAAAACAGGTCATTTTCTGTCTAATATGTGCTCAGCTTTTTTCCCAAATGCTGAGCTTGATTTTTTTTTTTCAGGTTAATATTGGTGGAATCTTGGAGAAGTTCCACGGAAATTAAAAAAGATGTACTGATGAACAAATTCTGCAGTACTTAAACAACAACTTAATTAACAACAAAAACAGTTTAACTGGTAGATTATTGGAGGAAAAAAGTTTCATAAACAGAAGACGGATCTCAAAGACTTGAAAGAATCTTCTGAGTTCATCACTAACTGTAATTTTAGTGAAGCCAAAGTTTACAGGAATCACAACAACCATCCAGGAATGAAAAGCTGCCAGTCATTTTGGACAAAGACAGGATCTGTTTTCTTTTACCTAGCCAGGATGTTTAAGAGGTATCGTTTTTCATCTAATGATTATTGGACTCTGTCATATTTCCCATAAGGGGAAAAATGAACTCTTCATTCTGTTAGTCAGATGAGAACTATCCATCACCTCTAAAAGAAACAGGAGATCGAGTCTTGTTCCACAAAGTAGACTTTATCAGATTAAGTGACGCTTACTAAAACTCCACCTGAGTTATTATGCAGATTTCTATTTGTTAATATATATGTTTATTTTCTCCCAATTCCTAATCCCTTTCAATTCTAAGCATAGGTTTCATGTCTGTGGGAAAGATTAATTTGAATGCTACCATCCATATCTCCACCAGCTGAGAATGATTTTAGAAATAAAGCTGGCAAATAAGATTTGTACTCCATGATATCTCTGAACAAACTCTCACTGAAGTTACAGAATGCATTATATGGTAGGATAGGACTGATACAAACAGGAAAGAAATCGAGATCCCACAACTGCTTGAAAAACCTCTGGTCAGGCATGCCAGTCTGGAGCTGGCTGAAAACAGAAAAGATGAACAAGAGATTACAGATTTGGAAAAAGAGGAAAGCTCGACTGACACACACTTTTAAAATATTTCTATCAGTACTTTCTGCACAGCTATTACACCGGAGAGGGAGCAAGGTGGTGTTACAGGCGGCCACAACTATTTTCACTCATGCTTCAGACCATGAACAATGCAAGGCAGTTGCCTGCATTTTGCTAAAAGCTGTTCCTTTCACTGCCCCCACCCATGACAAAGACCCAGCTTGCTTTAAACTCCAAGTGACCTCTGCCACTAGAGGGCTGCGCTTTATGTGACATTCCCCCTTAGGCCTTCATTATCACCGCTCCAAGCAATTAAAAAAAGAGAAAAAAAAGCGCATATTCTGAAGCACAGCTGTAATAATTAAAACTTTCCTTAATATTAAATCGGTATTTGTTGAAATGTTGGTTACAAGCAGCTATCCGCTTAAATAGAATTGTTACTAAGAAACTGAGAGGCTAGTTATGGAGTTAAAGCTAACTTCTTAAAAAATAAGCCTGTCTTGAAACTCTAATAAAACCTTCTAAAACTAATAGAAAAGTTGAAAAAGCTTGCCGAAGTGGGATGGGAGATAATGTAGAGGGAAATCATTAAACAAAAGGCATTCTGTAGAGACGAGGGGAGGCACTTGTGAAACAGCTGTCAGTAAAGAAACAGCCTAACACAGGAGAGACATCTGCTGAGTCTGAGGAAATTAGGTTTCAGGATTACCACTTTTTCCTCTAAGCTTATGGAAGCTAGATACACAAACAACATAGACGCTTATCACGTTAAAATCTATTTTTATTCTACACTTATATTTCTGTTGATAGGATGAAACAATACTTTTGCTTTGAGAACGCAATCAAGTAATTGTTTTATAAGCTAATTGGAGATCCCAAGGGGAGGACTTGCAGGTGCTGAATCCAATCAGATCTGTCACATAATTAAAATTGGTGCAGGGGGCACAGTAAAACAGATGTGGTCTAAAAACCAGAGAATTGTTTGTTTCAATGTTGCTACAGATGAATGGGACATAGTCAGTGAGATAAAGAGAGCAGTGTTATAATTTATCCAGTTCCACTGCGGAAATTGACTCAAGATGGCTTAATTCAAACATCGTGGTTTTATCTTTGTCTTCAAAAGTTTCTGTAAGACATTTGCTTGATTTACAAATAAAAAAAGAGGCCTCTTAGCGCTGATGACCCTACAAACTGGACCTGAGATTTAAAAGTCATGCCGCGCTCTTTCTGACTCAAATACTAATAAAATTCTTTGGCTGTAACTTAGTAAAGAAAATGGAAGAGCTTGAACCAGTCCCCAGTTTGCTGTACCATAATTGTGTCAGCAACTGCCAAGGTAACAGAAGCCTAGAATTTTATTTCAGTCAGTAAACTAAGCAATTATGAGTCAGAGGATCTTAGATACAAGGGGTATATGATGAGTAAGAAAGCTCCATTTTTATACAATCATTTTTCTAACCATATATGCTATCAAATTGTTACTGAATTTGCTGCATCTATTTCATCTGCTTGCGAGGGGGATAGATATCACATTCCAGGGACACAATTCCCAAAGAAGTCATTGAAAGTTTCCTATCTACACTGCTGGATTGAGTTCTTAATTTGTGAATGCATTTGGGCAGGAGCCTGTTTAGATGTTAGTGTGTGCACGGTTTAATATCCTATGATGCATTACCTATCTGACTTGTAATTTATAAGCAGAGGTGATGTGCTATATATTATACATGATATGTGTATTTTAAGTATTAAAAATTGTTTGGGGCAGTATTAATGGTAAGTGATTACTAAAACTACGGCTGTCTCCCAGGGAGCTTAGAATGGAAATTGGATTTCATCCACAAACAGCCAGGTTTTAAGCTCGTGTATTAGGAGGAATCGAGTCAGCAGCCGTGCCGCGCACACACACACATCAATACGAATTTAGCACAGAGCGTGGTGTAACGCAATAAACACGCTCCTAAATTTGCACGGAATTGATGCTCCAGTACTGACCACCACCGTCACAGTTACAGCGGTTTAAGACTTTTTTTTCAAAGGCAACGAATCAATAAATAGCAAAGAGAAACAGTAAAAATGCTTTCCTGGTGCACAGACAATTCCCCATCCCCCAGCATCTTACAACGTTTTAATCTTGCACCTGAATAATTTGAGATTTGTAAGCAGAAATAACCTTCCCGCAGTGAAATATCTAAGTTCTCTACGAAACATTTAGGCAAGCTACGCGGCTTTGTGTCGCACAGCTCCGGCTAGACCGGCTGTCACGGCGTAACAATAATATCTTTATTAATTTCTTTTTACAAGCCTGCGCGATGCAGCCCGGCGCGTCGGCGGCTCCAGCGCGGAGCGGCAGCGCTGCTCCCCGCCCGGCACCCGCGGTGGCCGGCAGGGACCGAGCGGGGACGGACGGACGGACGGAGGGAAGGAGGGAGGGACGGAGGGCCGCGGCCGCACCGCAGCCAGCCTCGACCAGAACACGTCCCCGCTATCCCACCGCCTCCTCGGGCCGTCTCAGCCGTCCTCCCACGCAGCTGCGGGCCTGGGAGGCGCAGCGCGTAACCCAGGTGACGCCGCATCCCGGCGGGGACCCTCCCGGGGCGGCCGCGGCCCCCGCGCACACCGCCCCGCCGCCGCCCCCGCCGCAGAGGTTAAGCCGCCCCCGCCTCCCTCCAACGGCCCTGCCAGCGCCGGCCCGGCATTGGCGACACGCTGCAATCCCAGCCTCTCTCTCTTTTGTTCCGATTGGCCGCATCTGCCGCCCGTCTCCGATGGAAACCCCGCCCTTCTGTTTTATCACCCCCCCATCACCCCCCACCCCCCTCTCCTGCCCTCGTACACCCCCGTCCTTGTGCCCCCTCCCGTGGTTCTAACCTCTCCTGCCTTTAGGGTTTCTGCGGTGCAGCGGAGGGTGGCGGCCCTAGCCCCCCAGCCGGCCGCCCGCGGTGCCGGGGCTAGGGCGAGCAGCGCCGCACCACCCCGGCAGCGATCCCCCTCTCCACCCCCGTGCACACGAGCCCGACAGCGAGGGAGGGCACGGGAGCCCGGGAGCGGCGGGCAGCTGAGCCGCAGCGTCAGGCGCGGCACTAGGGCGGGCAGGGGCGGAAGGGGGCTCAGAAACAGCGTGAATCATCTCCCACTCTCTCCCTCGCCCACCATTTACACCGCTCGCTCCCTCCTTCTCCCCCTCCCTTCTTCCCTCCCTCCCTTCCCACCGATTCTGTCTCACTCGTTCTCTCTCCCCTCCTCTCCCACTCACTCTCTCCCCTCCTCTCCTCTCCCACTCACTCTGTCCTCTCCTCCTCCTGTCTCACTCTTTTCATTCTTTCCCCTCCTCTCCCCCTTTCTTTTCCCTCTCTCGCCCCCCTCGTTCCCCTGTCTCCCTTCTCCTCATCTCCTCCTGACACTGCACTGCAGCTGCTCCTCCAGTCCAGTCCTGCCCGCTTCCCTCCCTCCTTTCCCTTCCCTCCCCCCGGGTGCCAGATAAACAAGGCGCGCAGCATCCTCGACAATCCCGATCTTAGCTCTACATTTTCGAAAAGGACAAGAGAACGGGACGAGCCCCCTCCCCTCCTCCTCCTCCTCCTCCACCCCCTTCCTTCTCCTCCTCCTCCTCCTCCCCCCTTCCCTCCCTGCCCCCCCACCAGAGAAGGGAAGAGACAATTCTCCTCCGAGCAGCAGCAAACATGATGGCGGCAGCTCCCATCCAGCAGAACGGGACCCACACCGGGGTTCCCATAGACCTGGACCCGCCGGACTCCCGGAAAAGACCGCTTGAAGCCCCCCCCGAAGCCGGCAGCACCAAGAGGACCAACACGGGCGGTGGGTATATCCTCTGTCACCTCCCTCCCACCCCCACCCCCCCGCCCAACCCACCCACCTCTCTGCTTCCCTACCTGCCTGCCTGCCTCTTCCAACCCCCCACCCCCCCGCCCAAAGATTCCCATTTCTCTAATGTTATCATTCATCAAAATGGCGTCGGTTTTCAGCATCTACCAGTCTTTTTATTTAATATCCACGCTGGGGCTGCACAGCCGTGACCCTACGGAGGCGAGGAGGGAGCACAAGGGGCTCCCGCAGCCCAGCTATATCTCCCTCGCCCGTTTAAGGATGGGCGACAATAAATGGCAGCTGGAAGGAGATGGCAAACGCTCTTCCCTCCTTCCACATCCTTGGGGTCGCAAGTTGAATTTCAGCCTTGCCGTGCGTTTTCCTCCTCCTTGGCCTCACTTCCATTGTCAGCGCGTACACGGCGTGTGTTTGCCGTGCCGAGCCGGGGGCGAGGGCTGGCTGGTGGCGGGGGGAGTCGCCCCTCGGCTGCGGGGACTCGCTAGTTAACATCCTGCTGTTCCTGGAGGAGATGAGTTATAACGGGACCAGCATCTCCTTTATCCGTTTGCACTGGAGTCGTCATAACAATGCACCGAGGCAGAGGTGAATTTGTTTGCCCAATGTTGAGAGCAGTGGTCTGGCTATATACATAGTGCATGGTTCCCCAGCTATGGTAATACGGGTGGGCACCACTGTCACACACACTTACTGAGACGCTTTATAGTCTCAGGGAAGAGAAGTAATATGAACTCAGATAATTTCTTCTTCTTAGGAGTAAAAAAACCCCAAAGAACCAACTTTATGAAACAGTTTTAATGGTATTTTAATATCCGTGCCAATGGGACATTGCCATTATTGCTGGAGAGAGCACAAGTCTGGGGAACCAGCGTATCCCTATTGCCTTGCACTTCTTCAGAGACAGTTATGGAAAGGTCTTCAGACTTCAGCGTAGCTGGATTTAGCAGTGGCATGAGGGAAAATTTTGCAGTTTCCAAATCAGACTGGAATCCTTTTTTCTTCCTCCCCCCCATTCATTCTATATATTTTTTCCTGTTTGGATGGTGTGCTTTAGTGCGAGTGATGGGTAGAGGACTGGCATTGTCTATCTCGTCACCTTTTAAGTGTATTTAAAATAAGTGACTTAGGCTTTTGATCAATTGGGAAAAATTCTTCTTAGTGTCCTTTAATTAATGAGCTTAAAAGAGATCATTGTCGCTTAAGAAGTGCTAAAGGAATACATGAGGATTACTTAGGCAAGTGATTCCATCCTCACCATGTTGAGTTGTTTTCTTGGCAGTGGCTGAAATGCTTGGAATAAAACCCCACATTTTGGGTGGGTTATTTGGTAGCAGAGTAGTCGTTTTGCTCACTTAAGAAGAATGCAAGCAATAGCTAATTGCTGTTCTCATGTGTTTGCTAATGACAAACAAATAGCCCTTTAGAATTTACAATTCATTCTTTCCTGGTTTTGTCATTTCTTTTGCAGTATTTCTAAGCAAGGTTGTAGTTGTCACTTAACCACGTTTTCATGCAGGGCTATAGTTTTTTTTAGGGTTCTGATCGTTTCTGCATGCTGTGGTTACCATTGCAAAAATAAAGAACATCTGCCTTTGAAATATGATTGCAATATTATTCTCATTCTTTTACTGAATTAAGGAACCTATGTGGGTTCTTTGCTTAGAATAAATGTAGATATTTTAAAGTGTCAAAGGCATAGTCTAAACATGTCTTGTATAATGACGCAACTGGTTAGATGTAAATGCATGAATCAGTGGAAGAGTTTAAAGATGTAACCTTTTGTTTATTTGTGGGTCTGGGGAGGAAAACTGACAACTTATAAGCCATATTAACCATGCATATCTCAATTTTTCAGAGGATGGCCAGTATTTTCTAAAGGTCCTCATACCTAGTTATGCTGCTGGATCTATAATTGGGAAGGGAGGACAGACAATTGTTCAGTTGCAGAAAGAGACTGGGGCCACCATCAAGCTATCTAAATCCAAAGATTTTTATCCAGGTAGGTGCAAAAATTAGCCAATTCTTTATTTTTAAATTGCCAGGCATGTATGTACATGTCAGTGTGTTTCATATATTGGTGGTTAAGCTTCCAGTGCAGCAGGAAGCATTATTGCTCAGAAAAGTATGTTTCAAAGTGTAATAGTGAATATAAATATTCTGTCTGTTTTGGTGTATGGAATGGACTGAACTGGACACTAACTGCTTGAAATAAGTTTAAAGTTATTTACAGTATTTCTACAACAGATTATTTTCATTAATGTTGATTGCCTTATTTTTTATTTAAAAAAAATCTAGCTTTAAGGAACCAATGTGACAGGTGGCGTAAAGATAATTGTTCATTTGAAGTTTCCAGACATTGTAATGACGATTAAGAATTACTAAAAAGGAGAGACTGCCTCATAAAGAATGGGCCATTTACTTTAAATCCATTATGTACCTTCTTTCTGCTTCACTGCTTTGTTCATTGGCTCTGGAGTGAAGTAAAGAGGACAAGTGCTGCTGTTTAGATATTCTTTATATTATGTTTATTACAATGGTGGAAGAAAATTCTATTATAAAACTGAAATAATTTGGATGAATAAAAAAAAATAGCATTTTTTAGCTGTACTAATGCACATGGAAAGATTTTAATATTTGAGCATAACAGTAATAAATGCCTGAATTAGCATTCCTCTTTTATAAGATTTCTGAAGAGGGAGTCTTATATAATGATAGACAAGATTCTAGCTCCTGCAGTTGAATAATTGGGGTTTTTTTCCTAAAGATGAACAAATTAGCATTCTGTAATTGAACTTTGCTCTAGAGGACTTTCTAAAAACTGATGCAAAATAACATAGCTGACACTTTTGTGTTTTGATTTTGTTATTTTGAAGAGTAACTGGTGATTTAGAATTGAGTTGACTATAGCTGTTGTTGACTTTTTTCTTTTGGAAAATAAAAACTGCTTTGCATTTGTTCTATTTTAACATGACTGAATTCTACAAAATAGCAAATACAGATGGTATGGATGTAAACAGAACACTAACATTAAAGCATTTAGCTTTCCTGTCCTCTGGCTTCACTGTCAGGCAGAAGTGGATAACTTTTTATTAACAGAGATATTTTGGTCTATTTACAAATATGATCGTTGATGTGGAAATGCTAATGCACCTGTTGTATGTCTCCTTAATGAGTGTGTAGTTTATAATACTTTAAAGTCATAGATTACGGTGTTGCATGTAGATTTTTCTTTTCCTGTTGAAAGTTGCAACTTATGAACTGGTGCTTGTTGCTTTTGAAGCTTTTTTCTTTTTTGCTTTTTTTAGAAAGCTAGGAAAAACATAATCCTTTATTTTGAAAGGTATGTTAGAATAAAAAAAAAATCAATGTATAATTGTGAAAACTCTTGAAAGAAATAAAAGCATTCTAAAGAGCCTGATTGCAGAATTAATAACATAATCTGGGTAAAGAGCTGCAATAGTAAATTAAATTCACTGTCAATAGATGAAAATGAAATAGATTTTCTGCATTATACATGAGGGGTTATCAGATATGCAAGGATGTTACAGAAAATTGGTGTTTATGAGGAATATTCCAAATACCAAATTACGAGCCTTTTCATTTTACTACAGTTTATTTACACTCACTTGGAAAGGACGCTCCAAAGATTAGATCTTTTGTTTGGTGCTCTAGTATAGTTCCTCTGTTTTCTGATTAAATCAGAAGTATTTTTTTTTTTTTTTTTTTGTGTGTAGGAAATTGTAAAGATGCAGCAGTAGTAGCAGAAGAACCTTTGAAAAAGAAAAAATCGCAAGCTAGAATGACATGAGAAAACATTTGTGACGTGAACATATTCTCCCTTAAAATCAGCAGCAATAATATAAATAACTAGGGCAGGGACGCTCAAACGTTTTCACAGTAACAGGTGCAAATGAAGTTCCAGTTCGACTTTATACAGTCTGCCTTGAATTTGCAGCCACGTTGTGTCATATGGAAAGTGAGTGTTTTAAGGAAGTTGGTGACTGATACCTGCTAAAGCATGGAACAGGGATGGGAAATGGATTCCAGCGTGGCTGGCTCTTGTTAGTATTTCTGTTTGCGTCTGACCACCAGTCCATGGAATTTTCAGAGGTCTTGTCATTCCTTGAGCTGATGACTTTTGGGTTTCTTCCAGGCTCTCTTGCTCATGTAACGTTAGGGAATACAAACCTTGTGAAAGAGCTAAGATAAAGTTATGGTTTATTTTTCTTACGAAGTTTTTTTAAACATTTACTGTTTTCCTAATAGATGTTACTTAGTCCTTACCTCTGATACTTGTGACTACAAATATGTTTAATGTGTGTTTCGCTGTGGAATGTTCTGTCGTTGAAGCTTCTATGAAAGCTTTCTGTAATTCCAAAAACTTTTAGAAAAGTGAGTAAATTCCTGTTTGGAAAGGAGGAAGGTGCTTGTAATACAGAAGTTACGAGTAGTTCCTATGATCTAATAGTGTTTTTTTCTTTTCCCTCTGTGATATAGGACTTCAGTATGCAGACTGATTTCTGTTGGAATTATTTTTGTGCGTCAAAAGGTGACATAATTACTGAAGAACTATATGGCAGCTCTAATTACAAGAAATTGAAGGAAAAAACAGCTTTGCATTGAACATTTTAGTTTACAAGATAGGAAGCAGTATACAAATACATTACTGTCTTCTGCAGTTTTATTTTTGAGTACGCAATTTATTGTTCTCTTTTCAGGTTACCCGCTGACTTTTTCTTGTTGTCCGGACTCCTGCAATTTGACTTTGGATATTCTGATTCTTTTCTGTTCAGGCATGTCTCCCACGATTAGCAGAAATAAAATTAAAATGGCAAAATATGCCCTACTTTTAAACTAAATGATGCTGATCCTTCCGCATAGAAAGTACAGTGTGTATTGGCTACTACATTTTGGTTCAAAAATTAAATACAGATTTAGCCAACTTGATAAAGAAAGTGGCTATTCTGTGAAGCTATTATAATGTATGGGTTTTTGAACTGAAGAAAGAGTGTTTCTGTTGTCTGAAACTGTCATTGCTTATGTGTTTCTCATTCTGCATTTTAGTGAGCACCGGACTCAGAACTACTCAGGCCATGTATATTTTTCCCTTGTGAACACTGCCGTACACTCTCTCTCTTTCTCTCTCATACACACACTCTCTCTCCCTCTCCCTCCCTCTCTCTGCATTCCCACCCCAGTCTCTCTCATATGCACACACATGCACAAAATTGTTACATCACATCGTGTTGTTTATCTTGCAACAGAATCTTGCCTAGTCTGAACTTGGTGCTTGAGTGAATCTGAAGTTGGTCGGTGTTTTTCAATTTATTGAAATATGATGTCATAGGTGTACTTAAATTAGATCATATCAAGAGCAGAGATTAATAAAAGCATAATTAAATGAGGATAAAGTTTTACTGGTTTTAGCAATGTATTAGATGTGTTGCTCTGATAGCAGATTCCTAGTCAGTAGTTATATCAATGTTTAGAGAATATGAAAGGTGGCAGTTTCCTCTCCCATCTCATGCAGACAGTATACAAAGCATTTTTTGGGGATGTTTTGTGCTTTTACGAAGGGACTTCTATTTTTAGATGTTTTCTGTTTAAATATCAGGTTTTTTTCAATCATTCATGTGTTATAGGAGATAGTCTAGCTAATCTTTGTGCCATTGCCCTTCTGAAAAGTCTCTTATTCTGACCTTTAAAGACCTGTCAAAAACATTGAATGTGTAAGTAACACATTAAGTTACAGGAATTTATAATTAATAATCTTACTGCATCATTACTCCTATAAGCTGCAAGGAAGGAGAAAGGTGTATTGTATCAAGCTTGGCTTTCCATTATTCTTTCCTTAATAAAAATAGAGTTTATCATGTTAATTTATAACTCTTAAAAATAACAAAATCTAGGAAGGAAAGAAATATTTTAAAAATCAACACTTGAAATAATATTGAAGTGAAATACTCTTTTTCAGCTATGGAAGAGAAAAGAGTAATGGAGTTAGAAGCAAGAATGGCTTAATTATTAGCTATGTTGTGCAGGTTCCTTGAAGGGCTCTCCCCTACACCAATAAATGCATTTAATTTTTTTCTTCATGATCCTATTTTTTTCTTGAAGTGTTTACATTAGCTAATTAGACACTACATATATATGTCTATGATTTTCAGATTCTGTTGTCGACAGTTATATGGGTAACTTCAGGGATAATGAGACTGAGAAAATTACTAAATAGCGAGTAGAGATTTCAGAGTGAAATCTGGAGCTGTATGGATTTTTGAAATAATCACTGATCTTTGTACTAGTTTAAAAAAAAAAAAAAGAGGCCAACCACCAAAAACTCCCAAGTGTTGATTGCCAGCTGTTCAGAGAGATAATTCTCAGTTGGACAGTTGTCTGTTGCCTGGTTACTGAAACAGAATAAAAAAAAGTTAGCTTGTTAGCCAGCAGGTCTGTAGTATTTTGCATTTAAAAGGAAGCTGAAACTGAATATGTAACTTAGTAGGCTCTTGAGATTGTTACATATCTAACTTGTACTGTGTACTATCACTTAGCAGATTCTAATTTGGTAGGCTTAGAGAAATTATCTGAAGTTAAAGTAGAAATTTGGCACTTGTTTTTTTTCTACCTGTAGGGACTTATTCATGTTAATGAGTGAATCAACTTTGACATAGTAAATGGCTTTCGTTTGCAAGAAAGTGCTGTGTCTTTGTCTTGTATAGAAAGGTTTATAAGAACTTCTGACAGACATGGAATGGTTAGTCGAACTTTAATAAATGACACAGGCTAACAACTAACTTTGTTGTCAAAATAAAGAATAGAGTGAGGACAGCTGTTATGACAGGGAAATGCTATATTTTTACTTCTCAACAATTTCATTGTGATTGCTTTATCCAGGTTTCAATATCATTGAAAACCAAAGTATTTTCAGTAGGTTAGAAGGTTTATGTAGATGAAGGTGCTTCTAGAAGCCGCATTGTTTTTTAATCAAGTCAGGATTTCTGAAAAAAATAAATAAGGCTTAAGCTTTCCTCTTTCATGAAGTTTAAAATTTCCATACAGTAATTCAACAGTTTTTTGTAGGTAGAGCCAAGTTTTAATGGATTCTTGATATAGAATAGGTGTTGGAGATAATATTTAAAAAATATAAAAAAGGGAATATCTGAATGTCTTGTTTTCCTCTCCTCCCTTGTGCAGTAAACAGAACACAACGCTTAGTTTTCTTAATGGATGCAACCTGTAACAAGCAATGTCTTTTTCAAATACTCTTTGATCTTGTTTGTTCTGTAATTAATTTCATTAGCTTAGATATTGTCCTCAGTAGTTGACTAGAGAATTTATTTTGTCAGTGATCAGTAGCTTTTTGGCCAGGGAAGAAAACCTTGGATTTAGTGAATTCGTCAGACTGGCCTCTAGAAATGGAGCACAGAGTGGTTGGGGAAGAGGGCTTGCACCTTGTTGCTGTCATATTTCTGTCTTTGAGTGCAGCTCTCACATAAAGTTAAGCAACAACTAGAAAGGTTTGGCGGACATTGTTGCATCTTGCAGCGGTGCAGTCAGCTTTCCAGTCTCTCTTCGAATGTAGTTTGTTTCTTGGCATTTACCAGTAGGTCAGTGGGAGCTAAAGGCGTGGTGAGGAGTCTCGTAGTTGTCAGTTGTCCGGTGCTGGAATGCTGCAGGTAATTGGGCTGGGCTGGGGAGAGCTGTGGCCGTGTGCTTCTCACGTTGCACTGCAGCTGCTGTTGATCTTAATTAATCTGACCCTCGGAGGCTGCAGTGTCATGGTATAAAACGCAATGCATATTAGAAATTGGAAGGCTGCTTTTCTCACTCCTCTTAATGGCCATGTTTCTAGGTAGGCCTTTTGGTTTTTCTAATTGGATTTGTCTGACACTAGCATAAAATTCTTAATGTACTTCAATCTAAAACTGTAATATGTTTTTTTTCTGTTTATCAAATCTAGCTGTTGACTAATGAAGCTGATGCACGTGTTTTTGAAATGTCATGGTTATAATGGATTTAGCAAAAATTTTTCTGCTTACTCTGACAGCAACTATTGTCTGTAAATGAAAAGAGTTATACTGTGTCTGGTATGAAATTCTGGTGTAGTATAGTGTGTTCTGTAGTGGCAATACTTAGTGCTTATTTTGTTTAGCCTACTAGTCTTGTGGTTAAGGACTTCTAGTAGCATGGAAACATGGAGACCTGGAATTTGGTGTTGGCAAAGGGAATCGATTAATGTGCTGTGCATGTGCAAGGTTTTTAGTTCACTGTAGGTATATGACTTCATTCTGACTGCGTGACATAGATTTAGGAAAATAGCTTGTTCCTTAGAATTCACCCTGGTATTCAGGGTAATTTTCCTTCCTCCAAAGGAAATACCAAACTATACTATAACGTAGAGATCTTGTAAGTGTTCCAGCACAGATTTGTGTAGCTCTAGTCCATCCTATTTTTGTTTTCATTTCAGGAGTTTCTCCATCCCGACTTATTACTGGTTATTCATGGCATAATAAAGATCAACTACGTTGCTCATATTTTGATTAAAAATAGAGAAAGGATTGTCAGAATACTCTGCTTTAAATTTTCCCTATATTTAATAGACACATTAAATATTTTAATACATAAAAATTACAAGATATAAATTCCAATCCACCCATTAGAACTTGTTTTTACTTTAACATATCGATAATTATAGTTGAATCTTACTGGAGTTTACTTAATATTAGGTGTGCTGCTCTTGATAATGGCCAAGCAATGCAATTCCTTTGCAAGAACTTAACTGTTCTGATTGAAATGTCAGTTTAAGGCAGTCTTTGGAGACACATCTATGGAAGTCAGCTCTCCCAACTCTACAATGTTAGCATGCATTTGCAGCCTTTGAGTATGAATTTATCACTCTTTGCTTGAGCTTGTTGTTGTTCTTCTTTACTTCTGAATTGCAGTAAATTTGTGTAAGGTTTAAGTGTTCTGTGTAATTGATGGACCGAATTAAGTCTCCTTTATGAAAGGTTGGGGGACATAGGTTGATGTAGGTGATGTGGATGCCTGGCTATGTGACCAGATAGACTTGAAAGAACAGTATGTTAGGGACCAGGTTTAAAGTTAAACATTGGTGGTATGACTGACTTGGGGTCAGATCCCTTGTAAGTGAGAGATACTGTTGTCAACTTACGTATATGAAAGTGGTTATGTAACATTAGCATTTGTTGGACATAAAGAAATATGAATCTTGGACAAAATTTCGTTTTACCTGGTCTTGTAGGTTTTGATTCTGAAAAGACTAAACATCTGTTTTTCATCGTTGATCTCTCACTGCATCCTGCAGGGCCTGTCATCTCAGCATTGACAGGATCAGATGAAAAATACAATCGATGTGTTGACATTTTTTTGAGAATCACTCAGGTAAGATTACTTGTTATACAGAACTACAGTGAAATTCATGGCTGCTGCTAATGTTTCACCAGTTGGAGCCTTTGCATTCTCAATCATTAATTAAATTAGATACTGAGGTTCTCTGCATGTTCCCTTGTTTCTATTTTAAAAGCACTTTTTGTGCCTTGCTCAGTGCCATTTAACTCTCTTGTAATTTCCCACATAAAGAGCTTCACACATTTGTACTATTTTCCCCCACTTGATAGAGTGGCACCTGTTTGCTTGAATCAAGAACCATAGTGCACACCTCCAAAGCTCTTGGAAGATTTGTATGTATTTTTTTGTTCTCGAGTAGTGACTTTAGTCCTATTTAGATTCTTCATTGGCAGTATGGGGAAAAAAATTCTCTGTAGAGAACCAGATCATCAGGTGCAGCAGCAATTTATCATCTTCCTAGTGCATTTTAAATTTTGGCTTTCAAATTGTACGTGACAAATTACAAATATTTAACTGAATATAGAATGGTGGGGTTGTTCTTTTTATAATACGAGTTTTGAAAATATTTATATTAGATCATGCACTGGAAAAATAGGAAATGGCATGTGTCCATTCAGTTGGCTTTGTTGAGCATCCAGTGTACTTAGAAAATTAAAACTATTATCAGAGTGTATTCCGAAAGAGTTGGGCTATGAAATGTCATGGCTGTGAGGGAAGGGGGAGGAAAGACAAGTTGGGCCATATGCCAGTGTTGGAGCTTGATCTAACAGTGGTTTATATTTTGTTGCCATCTGTAATCTGGTGTTAGGAAATGCCAGAGTGCAGGTAGGGTAATCTGTAGTACAAGTAGTAGCAGCAGCAGCAATTCAGATGCTGCCATGGATATTGTTTTGGCAGCAGTATTGAGCTGGAGTTATAGAATATTTATGTTTTATTGTAATCTGGCAGTCTACCAACAATTTTCCTGAGGAAAAAAAAAAACAAACGAGGAATAGGTGGCTTTTTAGTGGAGTTATGACCTGGATTTGAAGAAAACTGTGGAACAAGAGAGGGTCTTCCAGCATTCTGTCTGTGCTGATTGTTCAAAGGTCTGCAATGAAACGCTGCTACTGGATGCTTTAAAGCTTTATAAAAATGATTTGTTGCAAGTGTTAGATGTAGAACGTGTATGGGGTTTGTTTTCTGCCTTGCATGTGTGTGCACACTTCATTCTTTGTATGTCTTCTACTTACATTATTAGGTGAACACTTGGCGACTTTGTCAATCTAAAATAAAATTTGTATTTCCCAGGAATTCTTTATACATATATAATTTCCTAACATCTGGTTCTTTTACTGTGCATGGCAGTACACCGCTCTGCCAGTTTTTTGTTGAGATTAGTCTTCATCAAATAACATATAATTTGCAGCATAGCAAAATACTTAAAAAAAAAAAAAAGAAAAAAGAACTTTTAACTTTAGAAAGATTCTTTTTTAGGGATATATGATTTTTGTGGTATTTTTTAAATGTTGGTGATGCCAAGTGCTCATCTAGTATTTGCACTACTTTTAACAGTAATAAAACACATACTTTATAATTTTATAAGATTTGTAAGTTCTATATGGTTCTACATCTATGACTAGCTGTTCTAGTAAGTGCCAACATGATATTATAAATGAATTATTAATGAATTTTTAAATTATTTTTTATTTTTTTGATTTATTGATTCATAGCTAGAAAGGCTCTTCTTTCCCTGAGTAGCTAGGATTTAGAAGGAAAAAATGGTTCCTCTGATTTTAAATCGGAGTGTTAAAAATATTTGACTGTATGTAGAAATATGTAATTGCTAGTCTCAGAACTTTAGTCTTGCATGCTCTTGATGGTAGAGAATCAATTAAACGGGCAGCTATATTTGTCCCATTAGGTTTCCTGTACCTTTGGAAAACAGCTCCCTTCAATTTATGCAAATGTTTTTTTACCCTCTAGTCTAGGAGACTTAGGTAACATAGTGGTAAAAAGGTCGGTGCCTGAATTAAGCAATACATTTATAACTAGTTTATTTTTATTCCAGTTTTTTTATTGGTGCGTTGTTGATTAGTAACAGCAAGATTCTATTGTTTCTGTATTATCTTTTCTTATGGCTCTTTTGTCTGATAGTAATTACTAGTTGGAAGAATGTTTGTTGTGATGTTCAGAAGTAGTTCAGTTCTGTCCTTCACACTTTATTAGCTTAGCACTTTCTGATTTTATTTGTGCAGACATGATGACACCATATTTAGTCATCTATAATCGCAAAATAAGTACCTTGATATTTCCAGTTTTCAGCACACATGAATTTGCTCAGATGAGGAAAATGAAACTTCTCTTTATTTATTCACTTTGTCTATTTTTCAATGGAAGCATATGCTATGTAAAGGACTACCATGCTTTCCATGTTGACTAGTCCATGAACATGTGAAGTTTCATCTTGTGCAGAATTCTTTGTGTTTTCTTCTGTACAGAAGTCTCTGCTTGTAAAGCTTGGCAACGTTTTATTGGTTGTCTGGAGATTTTTTTTGTTCATTGTTAAGAATTTTACTTTTTACTAGGTTGGCTGGTTCTGATTTGGGTGCCTTGTTTCTCCCAGTACAAAATTTCAGAAGTGATTACAACAATTTGCTAAGGGTTGTGGTATTTCACCTGCATGTAAGAGTTGAACTTTTTCTTCAAAATATGCATATAGTTAGATGGGCTCCTAAGATAATGCAAGGATTTTTTTTTCTGTGAAATATTAATGCATAGCAATTCAGACTGGGTGGTCTTAATAATCTTGGTACTTATAAGCATGCAAGTGTCTTAATTTGGATAGATTTTCCCTGTTAAGGATTCTAAGAAAGCATGCAGGAGTTTTGGTGTAAATTAGTGTATATTTGTAGAACTGGTTTTGTGTTACAAGGTTTTTGTATTGCAAGCTATGGTTACTTGGGAGGTGCAGATAAACTGATGATGGCCTGATGATCTGATATTCAAGTGTGCTTAAAACAAGTATTTCAGGACCTAATAGAAATTTTGTGTTATTTAGGATGACCTGCTTCAGTAGGTCTAGAAAGAGGGGTGATGTTGCGATGCTGATTTAGAGAAAATAGTGCTATTAGTAATTATCTGCTGAATTGTGATGCAGTTTATTGCAAACCAAGGGAGAATGATGGCATACTTTGTGGTTGATGCCAATTTGGAATGAAACAAGTGTATCCATAGGTATTCTGGAATCCTCATTAGGTAAGTCTCTATGCAGTGGGAAAGACCAGAACACCTCAGAAAATTTGAGAAGATTTTATCACTCCACGTCGAATATTTTCTAAAGTTTCACTCTGCTTTAAGAAGATTTTCTTGTGTTAATCTCTTTAGAAAGCAGTAGATTACACATAGAATTTACATGCTGGGTTATAATTTCCCCTGTTTCTTTCTCCTTTGCTCAAAAGCCAAAGAAGGTTTTCATATTGGATTCCTGTATAAATGTTGCTCCTAGTCAGAAATATAGAAATTTAGAAAAGTTAGAAATTAACTTGTGTTGCCTGCTTCAAAATGTGGGTCATCCATAATATTTTCCATCTTCCATTGAGGCGATTGAGGAATCTTGCTGAATAGGCCATGCTAGAGTGCTGAAGATAGAATTTTCTGGATTAAACATGTATTTTTAACTATGTGTATGCTGCTTATTTGGGGAAGCTGGTGATTGTCTGAATAAGTATTTAATTTCACTTTTTAGTCTTTGAGTTTTAAGAGCTCCAAGTTCTTCCACTACAAATCTTTTGAATTCTGAACCTCAGTAGTGGTTCAGCGTGTCTGAGTGATGGAAAATGAGTCGTTTATTTCATAAGCATTTAAACATGAATCTTTTTTACTTCTGCTTTTATGCTTGCTCTTCAAAATAGGAATTCCACCATTAAAACCACCACTGATGAATTCAGATATGTAAAACTTCCAGCTTTTAGGTAGGGTGAAGATGTTTGGATGCAATCAAAACCTGATGAATGGTTTCCCATTCTTTGTTTTGCTTGAGGTCAAATATTCCCCTATAGGTGAGCATTTCTCCATTTCTCCAGGTACAGTTCTTCCATTTTTCTATTGCTGAAATTCCAGTACCTTAAGCAAGAAGAAATAAACATTCTTTTTTGTCTCTTAAGCATGAGGACTGAAAATTATAATTTCTTTCCTATTTGTTGCTGCCTCCCACAAGAGTAAGTGGAGATACTTGTACAAAGGCAGTAATAATACCAGCAGTTTCTGCATACAAACATTAAATTCAGGTAAGTATTGAATTTATGCAAGGTGGAATACACCTCCAGTCTACATAGTCCTGAAGTAGTGTGTTTAAACATAGGGATAGATTATTAGTAGTGCATTAAAAAAAAAGTATTCTAGTTTAGATCTTTTGGTAAAAAGGCTTCTGTTTCTTTTTCTGGTAGAAGGAGGTTTTGTTTAGCTTTTTTTTTTTTCTTCCTTTTTTTCCCTGGTGCTCATTTATGGTAGTCAAGATTTACTGCTACCTTTTCTCCTGAGAAGAGTTGAATTTTCACCATTTTCTAGGCTTGCAAACAATTGTAATTGAACTTTTCTCAGCTGGCTAGAGGTGTTTGAATATGTCTTTCTTCCTAAATTCAATTCTGTTTTAGTCAATTAAATGATGGACACAGAGGTAATGCGTGTGTTTTGGTAAGGATCATGTAGGGTGCCTTTTCATTTATAAATAGATGTTTAGATATTTATCAAAAAAAAAGTATACATATTTCCACTATGAACTTGCCAAATATACATATTTTCCCCTTTTGGGGTAAGTGTTTTGTAGTATTTTCTTTTAGTTCATGGTCCCTTTGCAAGAAAAATTACACTGTTTTAAAACTTTGTTTTAAATTTTAATGGAGACGTAATCCTTTACTAATGCCAAAATCAGAGCAAGTGATAAAAATTTAGTGTATATAATCAATAATTTTTTGGAATTGTCTTATTCTTTGCTTAAAAAAGGCCTGATTTTCTGATCTTAATGGATAGATCAGCTTTTTAATATGTTTGGCAATCTCTTCAATAGTATAATATAGAAAAATACTGGTTTTATGTTAATGTATGCCAGTCTTGGTAAAAGATCTGTTTTAAAAGAAGCACTAGATCTAATCCAGATTCAGTTACAAATCCTCTTCGAACTAAACATTTTCTAAAATCTCCTTCCATTAGGAAAAATTGCTCTTGCTACAAGTACTAATTATTTTCTTTTACTGTGATGTGCTTATTTGACTTTGGCTTTGAAAGGTATAAATCAAAATTTATGAAGAAGTATGGAACTGACTGGATTATCAAAAATTACGCAAACAATTAGTGGGAAGATTCTGTACAGTTTTAGTGTGAAATGCTAAAAGCTTTCTAAAAATAAACTAAGGATATATTTGCATTTTGACTTCAAAATAGTAATAATGAAGCCAAATTGCCCTATTTTTGGTTATCATTACATAAAGTGTTTTGACTCATCTTTTAGAAGAATTATTTTGACTTTTTATTGGGGATGACTTGAATTATGTATGGAAGAAATCAACTCTATTCATCTTCCAAGTTTTCATTAAGAAAATTTTAAATACTTAAGGTTTTCCCATATTCTGGTTAGTACAGATGTTTACACAAGTCTGTTCTTTTTATAAAATTTTCCCTATTCGTTTAATGAAAATAGAAACCTAAAATATGTGTGTTCAGATTCTAATGCCTTTCAAATTATTTCAGGAAAAAAAATTAATTTTTTTTGCATGTGTTTAAATTTGAGCTTAATACAGACCTTTTGTAAAGGTAATTGCAAATTCAAGGACTTTATGCTCATTTCAAACTGGAAAAAACTGGGGAGGCACTTTGAATTCTTGTATGTATAATTACTCTTGTGTTTGTGGTGTAATCTGTTTTTTAGAGTAAGACACTATGTTCTAAGGTATCCTGATATTATCTGCTTTCCGTTGAAGTTATCAAATATGCCACCTACAATTTGTGAAAACTAAGAGAGACAGTGGAAAATGCGTTTGACTGAGTAGCATATCTTACTTTTGTTTCTTGTTCAAGAGTAAAAAATAATTTGGAATAGCTACTACATTTGTATATTAAGGTGCTAGCTGTTAGCACATTTTGATTTTTATTGTCTGAAAATACATGGTCCTATTTGAGTTTGAAAAGGAGAGATTAAGATTATATAACATTTCGTGGTAATTATGTGTGAGCTCTTTGCTTATTTGCACAAAGAAACATTAAAAAAATCCCTCTGAACAGCTGAAGTGACATGAAGCACCAGCTGGGGAATCTGAAATCAAATATTTCAGGGCATGATTTGTACTAAACTGCAATTAGAATGTATGATTCTGCACTAGCAATTGTTCTGAGTGAGGTCAAATTGCAAATAAAGAAAGAACACAAGTGATGTCTGTCTTGACTGCAACTGATGTCTATACACATGCTCTTTCAATGTATTTTTTATTCACATACAAAACTGGGAGAATGACTAACTCGATTGTTTTGATTGTTTATTGTCAGTTAAGACTTGGTGTATCAGTAGGTGAATTAAAGACTTGAAGAAAAAAATATTGAAAATAGCATTTTTGGAAAACATCTTAAAATTTAATTTTACACCAATTATTTTAATATGTAGGAAAGTTAAGAGCAATTCTGAAACATCGGAGACTTGTTGCAATGTATTTTTTCTCTTTTAATTTTTTTTAACTTGTGCATGTAAAATTTGTAATATTGACCTACTAGTATTATCAAAAGATAGCATTTTCTGTTTGCAGAAAAAACTGCATTTTGACACATTGTTTAAAAACTAGAACAGCTCTGCATATGAAAACACAAACTGTGATAATTAGATAGTATGCCATATGTGGTAGTTTAAGTTGGCATATATCTCAAATGGCATGTTTAATGTACTGTATTACTGGAATTAGTAATTTTACAGCTGAGAGCTGTTAATTCTGTTATACTCATTCCCTCTGATGAACCTGTAGGTAATGATAGCCAACATTTTTCTTTGCAGAAGCCTGTTTCTGATAAATTAAAACAGTTATAAGCTGCTGTATGTTTAATGAAATCTTTGGCTAGTTCCTCATAATATTTTAGGTGTTTCTAACTACTTCAGAATTCTAAAATTTTCTTAAAATACAGATACAATTGATATTGATGCATGGTCACATTTTTTGCTTGGTGAAATATATTTATTGAGGAAAGAAGGAAGGAAGGTCTGGTTTTTTCCATATAGCTTTTTTATTTTTTTTACTCCATGTAGAACTTCCCCACTTTTAGTTAGGATAAAATCTTGTTAACCCTAAGTGCTTGAGAATTATTAAGTTGTTAAAATCCACATACCTGTGGATTCCACAGTGTAGCTGAATAGAAATCACTGGTCATGAAAAGTCAAGGGAGGAAAGCAAGAATTTTGAGTACAACTGGGTATGCCTGAGGTGGAGTTAAATTTTCTTTTTCATAGCAGCTTGTATGGTGCCAGGTTTTAGAGTTGTGACCAAAAAGTGTTGACAAGACGCTCGTTTTAAACTCTTGCTGAACAGTGTTTGCTCAGTGGCACGTCCTGCTCCATCTCTGTCTCTGCCCACCTCCCCCATGAGAAGACTGGGTTGGCAAAAAGAAGTTGCCAGGTGGATAACCTGAACTGTCTCAAGCTATTCCATGCCATAGAAAGACCTAGCAAAATAAAATTAAATGGAGTGTTCAGCTAGCTTTTTGCTCAGAGTAAATGGGAAATTGTCTGCCCAGAGGCACCGGTGACGGCCTTTGCATCACCTGTTTGAATCACAGAATCGTAAAGGTTGAAAAATACTTAAATCCAGATGTTGGCCCACTAGCAGCACCACCATGTTCACCATCAAGCCATGTCCTAAAGTGCCATACCCATGTTTTTTGAACAATTTGAGGGAGGGTGATTTCATCACTCCTCTGAGCAGTCCATTCCAATGCTTTACACCCTTTCCATGAATTTTTTTTTCCCCCCAATATCTAATCTAAACCTCCCTGGCCATTTCCTCTTATCCTGTCACTGGTTGCCTGGGAGAAGAGGCCAATTCCCACCTGGCTGCAACCTGCTTTTAGGTGGTTGTAGAGAGCTGTAAGGTCTTCCCTGAGCAGCTTCTTCTCCAGGCTAAACAGCCACAGCTGTTCTTTATAAGACTTTGCTCCAAAGCAGCTCTGTTGCCCTTCTCTGGACACACTCCATCCCCTCAGTGCCTTTCCTGTGGTGAGGGGCCCAAAACTGAGCAGGGGATTTGAGGTGTGGCCTCACCAAGTGCTGGGTACAGGGAAAGGACTGCCCTGGTCCTGCTGTTGCAAACCAGGATGTCACTGGTCTTCTTGGTCACCTGGGCACACACAAGAGGCTCATGTTCAATTGGCTGTTGACCAGCAACCCCAAGTCCTTTTCTGCCTTTTTTGTGGGCTTTTTATTTTCTTCCTATTTTACTTTACTTCCTATAATATTTTTATCTTGAGCCATGATTTTTCTTGCTTTGCTCTTAGGGTTTTCTTCCCCCATTGTGCTGGAGAAGGAGTGGGTAAGCAGTTTTATGGACTTAGCTATTAGCCAGGATAAAGCCCACCACAAGGATTATTAATCTTTTTGGGTAGTGCAAATATTTTGCCTTTCTGAAAATGTGAAGGAGGGTGAGAGACACACCCACAACTTCACTAAATTTTGTCTTTATGTACTGACAAACACTACTAAGAGTTGCAAAAATTAATTGAATTTCCAGCTTCTGCTGCTTATTACGTCCCCATCTGTTTTCTACTACAGACATTGTTGATGTGGTTCTAGGCTGAGTATACAAAAGGAACATAGTATAAAAACCAAGTGGGAGATCTTTTGGGAAGGAAATTCAGGTGAAATATTAGAAAATAAGTGTGGAATGGACTTCGTGGTTTAGGAACTCCATTTTTTTGTTGTCCTTCCCGACAAACTCATAAAATCTTGTAATTGTTACCCTTTTAATGCCTTCCACCTGCCCTAAAATTGAGGTGATGCTGCCAGTTCCAAGCTCCTCCACAAGAGAAACACAGTGGAAGAGGTCTGAAACCTGTTTACTCACTGAAGAGATGTCCTTAATAAAAAAGGATAAGGGTGACAAAGGAAAATGTGCCCTATAAGCTTAGTGCCTGTTTGTGCGAGACTATTCAAACAAACTAGTGGGGAGGTGAGACTTTGACAGCAAAGCAAAGGGGGCATTTCTTTTTCCTTTATAAGAAAATAAAATTTAGCTAATGAAAAGAATTGCTGTCCTTTTTAACAGAACTGTTAACAGAACATGATACTCGTAGTCTACTCTTGGGTTGTTAAGTCCACTTCCAGCTTATTGCAGGTGCTATCATTCATAACCCCACTCTATGAAAGACCTTTTGGAGACAGATAGGAACTTCGAAAATTGCAGAGTTTCATTAGCACTGGGATTTGCTGCTCACTCAAACTTTTTTCATGAAAAAATGTGTGGTTCCTTTCACAAAAAAATAGTATTAAGATGACTTTTTACCTTTGAGAAGTTCTGATTTAAGAATCAAGTGACTCCGAATGTGGTGCCGCATGAATATCTGGTCAAGTTCATAGATTATTAATGTATGAGTTGAACATCAGTTTGATTGTTAATGAAAACTGTATTGAAATTAAGCATGGCATTCTAGACTGTTCACCATTACCTTTAAACCAACCTTACTTTCTACTAATTTGCATGATATTGTGGTTATATTTTTATTCATGTTCTGTATGCTCCTCAACCATTTTAAAGCTGGTTGCCCATGGGTTTCAGTTTGTGGTTTTCTAATTGCAATAAATATTTCTCTATGGAAAAGGTGAAAATTGTATCCACCCTCCCCAGCCTAAACTGGAACAATGAAACTTAAGTTTAAGTAGTTGAAAGGCTTCAGATGTTCAATTTTCTGTTGTTCACCTCTGTTGTACATGAAAAGGCTGCGGAAATGGGGTTTTAATCTTGTAATTAAATGCTACCAGAGTTGTGTATGAACAGATCGCTGAGGAGAGGAGTGCTTACTAGACCACATGTTTGAGTTTTGCCTCCTTCAGGTCTTTTAGTGTCATTGATTGTAGCTGATCTATCGCCTCTGGGTGATTGCTCCTATGGTACAACTGTTGCCACTGCCTTGGCAATGTAGAGTGTGAGGGGAGATGTGTTTCGATCTGTTGCAAAGGCAGGCAAGAAATCAAAGCAGTGTTTTTTTTAACTCTAAAAGTTTGGTCCCATTTGATAACACTTTTCATGGGATGAAATAGCTCAGTCTCAGCAAGTTTCAAAATAAAGCTTTGAGCAGTATCCATAGTAATCGTTACAAAAAAAGGGACAGAACTTTTTATTTGGATGGGTGTTACATACCTGTGCAAATGTAAAAATTAGGTCATTTGAGAGATATATGTGCCCATGTATATGCAGTGTGGTGTTGTGTTAGGTACAGCTTACCTTTTTGTTGTTGAGTTCTGGTATGACTTTCTTGTCGTTTCCATCTTTGTTTTTTCTTTCTTGTTCACAATGGTTATATTTTTGGTGTGGTTCACTCTGAAATTCACAGTTTGCCTGAATGATGATGGTTTCTAGAAAAGGGACAAGAAAATGGAACTGCAAAGAGAAGGCACTTTCAAATAGTTCATTCAAGCAATGCTCAGCTGTTTGAACTCCTTGGCTTTAGATTTGTGAAAAGTTACCAACTTCTAAATTGGAATCTCAAGAAATCAACATCAGGATATTTTGTCAAAGGGCACATGGGCTATAGGGAGGTTTCTGGTTGCTCTAGGTCTGTGATGACTATTGCCTCTTTAAAGCTGAGGACTAGGGAAAGGCTTAGCTTTTTGGCTGGTTTAGATGTAAAAATTTAACTTTGCTAAGTAAAAGACTTTTTTTTCCTAAAGTAGCTTTTGTTAACAATACGTTTTTTTTGTAGCGGTTGGTAGTTTTTTTTCTTAAACTTTGATTTTATCTGCTTAAACTTTGAGTGATTATAGCTGTATTTTATAGCAGTAATTTCTGTGCATAGCTGAATAAGAGAAGCAAAGTCACATTGAAATATTAACAACAACTGCTGATTTGGTAGTACAGGAATTTTGTAATAAAATTTATATTAAAATGTTTTCAGATTATGTTGTATGCACAGTTCCGCTTTAACTGAGGGGTCATTAAATATAGATAATTTTATGTATAACAGAAAGTTCGGCAGTTCTACGTTCTTACAGATTTTTGTCATAAGTAATGCTAACACCATTTTTATAGTTGAAAGTATTTTACAGTTCAAGGATCTCTTACAATTTATTTTAGATTTTGTGACAACAACCTGATCTCTGCCTGCTTCCTGAAGACAATTACTGTGTCCTGACTGATTATGTAGGAGCCCATAAGAGTCCCATATTCTGTCCCAGATGCAAATGCAGAACAAAAATCTTTTTACATCCCCAGTCATTATTCAGGAGATGAAAACAGTTTTGGAATTAACTTCATGTAGGAATGTGATATGTTTTACATGCACACCTGTGTACACATCTTGTACTTGTATGACATTGCATGAAAATTTAGAAACGTGAAGTTACATTATAGTGCATTTTTCTAAATTAAAGTTTACAGAATGAGTTTGATAAGTTTTGTCATGAAAATTTGTCTCAGATGGAATCAGAAGTTAGGGAGGTGGTTTCATCTTTTTTTGAAGAACTTACAAAATTAATAAAACCTTTCCAATTTCTCTGTACACATGTGTAGCACGTGTTTTTAACAGTTATGTTAATTTTTAGTTTTTAATTAGCAATCAGGACAAGCAAATACTAAAAGGGTGCAGTTGCTTTGTGACTCATTTAATTTTGTCTGAATTTAAAAGCTTTTAAAATGTTAGTTGTGATAGATGGTACTTTAAAATATGTAGAACTAAAGTGCTTTACTCCATTTAAAAGAAACTATTCTTTTTCATTGATGAGTGATGTGTAGGAGAACTACCTTTAAATATTGTAACTGTATTGTTTTCCTAGAAATCTTATCAATTTAACACACTCTATTTATCCTTTGTTTTATCCATTATTTTTTCTTCATCATTCCAGAGTTTAATACAAACACCAGCATTTTACTTCCTTGGATAAAGCTGCTAGTCAAAGTGGAGAGCTTCACCTCACTTGAAGTGATGGGCATCTTATATTCTGCTTTTCTTTCTTCTGCTTGTGTGTGTTTGTTCAGTGGTCTGTGAACTTTATTTTTCATGCAAGTGCTATACTGGATTGTTTTCTAAAAAACAAACTTAACTTCAATTGTCCTACAAGGAATTACAGTACTTTTAATAATAGAGATACTGCATTTTTATGTTTCCCTCTTTTCTTCTCCCTTATCTCCTGCTACTTCTAAAGGACTTTTCACCTGTCCTTGTGAAAACTAGATTCAATTGCAAATAAAGAGTGGTTCTGAATTTGAAAATCTAAAGCATCTGTTTCAGAAAGAACTTTCTTAATTTAAGCATGTGTTTTGTGTAGTTGGTCATGAAGAGCTCTTTATGTATGAGCAGGGAGAAGGTTATATAAATAGAGGAAAAACTCATGTCATTTAGGTCAGAATGTGAAGAACTTCAGTTAACTTAGGCCCTGAATATTCAAGTAAGCAAGGAATTAGACATTGCAAATATGTTTCTTGAGGTATTTATAAGGTTATGTAGCTATAAAAAGAGAAGTTTGCAGATTCAGTGGGATAATTTTATTATTTTATTTTAAAATTATACTTTACCTTTGGTTATTACTTATGCTGGCTCAGAAACAAATGAGGAACCGTGGTGCCTTTTTTACAGTGTACAAAGGAAAATGGACTTTGAAAAGCGAAGGCAAAACTGATGTACAAAAAAGTATGGCAAATCTGCATGCTGTTAGTAAAAGAAAATAACTGTAATGAAAGTATGAAAGGACTTCATTCCTAGTTAGAAGTGGCAGTGATAGGTTATCTAATTGTCATAAGCACTGTCTCCATATTCATGGGATGCTGCTAGAAGGGATGCTGTTTGGTCATGGTATTGCAGTGGTTATGCTTCAGTACCAGTACTGCATTTGGTTTATAATGGTATTCTCCATTATTGTTTTAAAAGACAGCTTTGAGTTCAGTAGTTACTGTTTTCTTTCATGTGTAGATATGAACAGTTGTAAAGGAAATTTGACCATCTGTCATTTTCAGGGTGTTTGAAAATTTAGTAATTATTTCAAACACTACTGGCGTAAATTTGATGTGACTAAACTCCAGACTATTAGCTGTAAGGATTCTTGTGTTACAGTTCAAGAACATTTATCAGCATCTGCTACCTATCTAATATTTTTTAATATCCCATATTCTAATTTATGTAACTTCATGCGAGTGTAAACCGGAAGACTGAAATACCGTAAAAGTTACAAACAAAGATAAATGAAGAATAATTTAAAAGGACATTTTGAATAATAGTTCAAGGTGATTGGGACTAACCTGTCGCTGCTATTTGATAAGAGAAGTTTACTTGCTATTTTTTTTAAGTGGCTGAGAAAAGGGAGAATGGACAAACATTCCTGATAGTTATTTGTACAGCATTCCTCTTTATGCACTTTTTTGTTCCAAATCTCACAATAGTCGAAACAAAAATGTCTGATAGGTCCTCTAAATACAGTAACATCAAATTGTAAGGATTGTATTGAGCTAAATTCCCTTGAAACTTTAAAAATTGTATAGCTTCATAAAAGATGTAATCACATATGTTTATTGGCAGTCATGTTCTCTAAACCAGAATTTTGTGTACCTAAATGAAACACAAGGAAAGAAGAGTTTGTTTTAGGGAAATGCAAAGTAGAAAAGAAAGGTGGTCAAACTGTAGAATAATAGTTGTCACAGTAATTTTTTTGAACTTTGATATTATCCATTGAGGCTTGTTGTGGTCATCATCCTTGATGAAATTAGTGGAAATAAGTGAAGTGATACCTCACCTGTAAGTTATATCCTAATAGCTTATTTCCTTTATTTTGTCTACTTTGTGATTTAAAAAAAGGAGAAAATAAGAAAAATCCCCATGCGTGTACATATACTGTTTCCATAAGTCTTAGCAAAGCAAAAAAAAAAAGATAATAGATGGGCTTTATAGCTTGTTTGGAAAGTGAGTTTGTCAGAAGTGGTTTTGTTAGAGATTAATCAAATCTAATGGTTATCTTAAAAACAGCACTCATCTTAAAATGAATAGAATTCTTAGGCAGCTCTGGTAAAACATAAGGGAAACCTGATTTTATGAGGCTCAAAGGAATTGCTGATATATTTTCCCCCATCCTAGCTATGTGTTGTAAAATGCTGGACGTAGGTTAAGTTTCCTTTAGGTTTGTGTTTTTTGTATGTGGTTTTAAGTAAGTAGAGATGTGCTATTTCAAAATTTTGCACTTGATAATTTGCTGTTATAGATAAGTCATCTGACTTATTTTCTGATATAACAAATCTTAAGTGTTTAAATCTATTTACTTTAAACATATTTTATATAAGGTATAATTCTATATGGCATGTGTAGGCTGCTGTAGATGTCTGCTTTTTTTCTGTGTGTGTTAAGGGGGGTGCTGATTGTTGTTCTCTGTAAAGCAAATTATTCTAGTACAACAGATTAAACCCAAATAAGTTCCAAACCACCAGATCTCATGGGTACGGGAAATCCCAGACACTTTTAATTTTATACTTACAAAGTAAATCTCCTGAAGAAGCTGTGAACATTTGTACAAAACATTAAGTGCAATTAAACAGCTAATTATCAAAATCAAATTCAACCAAGTTACCTGCTGCCAAGATTTCTCACTTAAATTACTTAGGAAAGAAACTTAAGGAACCCATTGCAGACAAATATTAATAAGCATGTTCTAGAGTACTGTAGTGTCTGTAGCCTTCTGATTCTCATTATAGCTTTATGTTAATGTAAACTCACTAAACTCACCAGAAGTCTATTATTTCTCTTGATTTGAAGGTATTTATAAACTTGCCTTTGTCAAATAGCAAAATTGAAAACGTTAGGGGTGCCTTTTTCTGACAACCGTAAATTTAGCTGCAGTGTGGGATTAAAAACTAGATATTTGGAGGAGAAAAAAGCAAGAGTATAGAAACTTGTCCTCCTTATCAGGAATTTATTGTGACTTCCAGTGAGTTACCAGTGTGTACTATGTTTTCATATGCAGTAAGTACATTTAGGGCAGCGGAGGGCTTTCTTGGCTTCAATCTATCCCCCATGCTTTTCCTTTTTCTCCCCTTTCTTCACTTTCCATTCAGTAAAACATTTGGATGTGGAAGGGAAGGAACCATATTCCAAAACAATCCCCATTAACATGATCCTGGAAGGTCACAATGGTAGCAGCTGTGTGCACAGTGTGATAAACTTACTGTTAGTGTGTGAGTGGCTGAACTCTGGGAAGGTGCCCTAAGGAAGCATCTTTCTGTAATGACGACTTTTATTTCACAATAGTAATTTTCATTCAATATGATGCTTCCTACATTCTTATTTTCAATACAAACATTTCAATCAATGTGCATTTGGGAATCAGAACAAGTGCAAAGTAATGAATGTTCTGCATAAAATTTAATGGTGGCCCAATTATGGCTGAAGGTGTTTTAGATCTTCTAACAGACAGGTGTAATAATGAAACAGATGATTAACTGTACAGGTTCAGGTCTTCTGCTGATGAAGTAAGAAAGAAAAAACATTTGCCTCATACCTGTTTTATTCTTATTGAATGCCAGACTGTTAACAGGGTTTCAAGTCAGTGATAGTAGCAGACTGAAAGGGAGGAAAAAATATCATTGAGTTATTTTTTTTCTTCAAAGCACATGAATGCAGCATGTTTGTGTTTCAACACTGACCTTGATTAAATGTGGTAGAGGAGAGTACTTGCTGTTACTTTTCTGGTAGTCATATCCTAAAATAAACAGACAGCTTAAAGACCAGTTTGGAATCTGTAAAATGTTTGGTAACTCCTTTAAAATCCAATAAAATAAACCAAAAATAAATACAATATTAGTAAATCCCCAAATAAATGCAAATACAGATCAAAAGAGCCCTATCTCATGTACTTTGAAATGCTTGATATATTTTTTCATTTTCAAGAGTAAGTCCAAACTCACCCAAATGAGATGGCATTAAGTATATTGTCTGTTACATGCAGAATGTCCTTCCCTTCTGATTGAAAACATACTATTATTACTTAAGAATTTTCAATTTTTAATTTCTTTCTTCTCGAAACAGTGACAATTTTAAAAATGCATGGTTTTCATTATCACTTTTCATGACAAAATGAAATCTTTGTTTCAAGCAGAAGATAGTTGAAGTACAAGATACTATTCCTTTTGCTGCCAGTTCTGTTTGTTATCTGTGTCTCAGACTAGATTCAAAAGCTAGCAATAAAAGAAAAACACAGAAACTTTGTAGTCTTAATGAAGATTATTTTTAATGATGTGTAATCTTTCCAACTAAAAATGTGTGTTTTCACTGAATTCTCATCTGATCCTTTATTAATTATTGTTTTTCAAAGAATATTTCTGTAAGTTGAACAGAGCAGAGGTATTTTTCAGTTTTGTATTGTAGAATTTTTGTTTTATAGTAATTGCCACTTTTCAGTTTCTAGTTTCTGATAATGGAGGAATGGCAGCATTGAGAGTAAAGAAAAAAATGTGGAAAAAACTATTTGTTTGTGACGCTTTTGGTAGTATTTACTTAATAACTTGCAAGTCATTTGTGATTATGCATGCTTACTGAATGGTTGAAATTAATATCTTGTGTTGTTATCATTGTGCTGCACTACTCTTTAGTTACCCAAAATTTAAGAAACCCTGAGTGGAATAGGATGCTGCCAATTGCTTGTGATTTTTCTTCTGATTTTCATTTTCACAGGTGTTACTAAAAAATGGAAATAATTATTTCAGTGTCCCTCAGGTGTAAAATGTACCGTTCCTAGGTTTTTTGGGGGGGAGGAAGAAATGATGGGAGAACTATAGCTACATTTTGTATAAAATTTGGATATCTGGTTTGAGCTTGCACAAAATTACTTTTTTAGGATATGGGCTTTTCTTTTGTAGTTTCGTATATTGTTCATGAATGGTTAACATTGTGTTTGATTGACTTGCTGCTTGGCAGTTAAACTGCTTTTGTTTAAACCTGGATGCTTATAAATAGTGCCTGAAGTGATCCTCTGTGAAAAGTCAGCCTGAACTGAATTTGTTAACATTGTACCAGAGCATTCTCAGGCATTTAGTTTTTCAAAGTTAGTGTTCATTTCTGAATGAGGAAATTCTTCCTTATGGCCCCTAAGGCACCAGAGTTAGTCATGTTCTCTTACCAGGGTTCTTCACTAGGTCAGATGATGTTGTCCAGTTCTTCTGCTCTGAAATGAGCCGTGTACACGTTGCATTGTCTCTCGGGTTTTGGTAGCTATCACAACTCTTCAGTTTCCAGGACAAAGAATGGAAGGAGAAGATAGAACAAATGTTTAAAAACATGGCCTAAGGTACCAACTCAGTAGTTACAAGCAAGTGTCAGTCAGAATAGTGTGTGGGAATTGAGAATACTGACTTTTTCATGTAAATTTTGTCTTTGATTCCTGTGCTTAACTAATTTCAGTTGTTCGGATAATTCTGATTTAACAACTTTTGATTTTGGAGGCAGATGTGGTGGGGGAGGGCTGGTGAAAAGCATAGCTCTCACACTTGTAGGTGCAGATTTTCTAAAGTATTTAAGTCATCCTTAATATGATGAAAATAACCAATTTCTCATAGTTCTATTGGAAGTCACTAATTCACTTGCTGAAACTTGGAAGATGTAGAAAACAAACCAGCTGAAGGCAGAGATCCAAATGCTTTGGCAAACTGAAAACTAAGTGAAGTCAGAGGCACTATTATTTATAAATCATACTGAGTGTTACAAAGTCTTAATTATAAATGAAACTCAACAATATTATTGTTAATTTTTAGTCAAATGATCAAGTGATTTGTAGAAAACTTGATGATTCCACAAGTTTGGAGAATAGTCACTTGAGTTTTGTAGCTTTTTTTTTTTTTTTTTTTTCCACAAACGAAAGAACCCTACTACTTCTAAATTCACCAGCTTTTATTCTGATGCTTCAAATTAAATTGAAAACAAATGTATGCTTTCGGTTCCCTGGAAGTGTTGGGGTTTTTGGTTTGTTTGTTTTCTCTTGTGCAGAAAAATGCCACATTGAGTTTCTCCCACATTGTTTGTTGTGATGTGACAAAACAAATCTGGCTTGTGTGTGAAACAAACCTCTTATACTAGGGAGGCTATCTTTAATAACAGATGAAAAATGATTGTGGTAGTTGTGGCTTCCTGAGATCACAGAGATAGACATGTCTGCGTGCATTTGGTTTTCTTTTAAAATTTAAATGTACCACTAACTGTAATTTACAGTTTCCTAGGGAAATAGCATTTAATATGTGGCTTAAAATGTGTTTTCTGTGTATACCTGTGGTTTTAAGATATCTGTGTTTTTGGTTGACTGGATATGTTCATTTTTCAATAGCAGTGTGTTGGAACCACAAAAATGAAAAGCTTTTAGCTTTGGGTTTCTTGATCTTCCCTCTAGCCCCATGACTTGTATAATGCTATTCATATTTTACTATGCCCTTAAAACAAAAAGGGCTCTTTTGACCAGCATACTTTATTCAGGAGTTTAAATGTGGTTATTTGAAACAAAATTGATCCTCAGTAATTTAAATCCTAATCTGTTAAATAGTCAGGTTTAGCTGTTTAAGAACTTTTTTTTTTAACTTGAATCCTATAGATCTTTTCTATGGAGCTTTTCTTGTATTATCATTAGTAGTGAAAGGTAAAAAGGTGATAAGTTTAAGGAAGGTAGCTCAGGAAATAGCTTATTTCCACTTTCAATTTCATGTAACTTCCAGCAGAATCAGCTTTGAATATCTAACAATATGTTTATAAGATTAGTTTCTCAAGTGTATTATTTACAGGGATATATTGGACTTAAATTCTCGGAAAGATTTTTTTTTTTTCTTAAATGACAGTTTTTCAAGTAAAATCAAAGAATTTTGTTACCCTTTCTCTGCCTTGGTCCATTTCTTCACTTTCAGTGTAATGTGTTGAAACACTGGTTTACCTAGGCTGACAGCTAGGTGATGGTGCACTGGTAAAATTAATGAGTCAAGAAAAATTTTTCTCATCACAATTGTGTGGTTTAGCAAATGAAATACTAAAAAATTCTCTAAATGCTAAACCATCAATATGACAAGTCATTGTTTAAAAAAAAACTCCAAAAATATATCTATATCCGCATATATATATGCACACACACACACATACATACATATATGTTTATGGAATGAGAAGGTAGCTGGAAAAAGCATACTCACCTCGGGAAACAAATATACCCTCTCTAAACATTGCTTTTTGGTAAATATTGAAACATTCCTCTTAGCTCTTTGTAGAATTTCAATAGTTACAATCAATATATATTTGTAACTGCAAAAATCTTTTTTAGTGTTTTATCTGCTATAGATTGCTGTGATGCACCCAAAAGCAAAACAGAGCTAGGGAGTTGAATAGGTTTCAGCTCTTATTTGGATTTATATTAATTATTTTCTGCCTATCTCTCTGCACAGAAGTTTATTCTTTGCTTTAGTAGATAGCTTTTACCACATGTACTAATACAAAGTTAGCCATCCAGTTAAGATTATTCTGGTATACTGAATTGCAGAGGTCTCTCACTCTGGTCATCAGATCCACCAGTCTGCTCTGCTTAGCACCTTCTGTATCCTGGCCCTGTGCCCATGCAATGTCCTTGACCTGCCTTTCAGATCATGCATGTATTTGTAAGGACAGCTCCTTGCTTATTTAAGCACTCTAAATAATACTGGAAAATCTCCAAACATTAAATATTCTTTTAATTTCACTGTTCATCAGTTTGTTCCTATTGTAAAAGTAAAATTCTTTTCATTTTAACCAGTTGTGCTTTGCTAGCAACAGCTTCTTAACATTTTCTTTGCAGATTACTTGATGCTTTCTAGTGTGTCAAATGGCCTTTATAGGTGGCCAGATTGTGGGTGGAGTCCGTGTATTGCCAAATCTATGTAAAAATGACAAAGCCCTGGGTCAGATAGGACCAAGTCTTTAACTGTCTTGTAAGATCTGGTCATTTTTTAATTTAAATTTTCAAAAAGTTCATAAAAGGGGAAAAATGTGATTTGTGTTTTTTCTAAGTTGTTAAATGAATGGTTTATGCTGTAACATCTTTTGCAAAGAGAACTTTTCCTCCCATAGGGGTAAGGAGTATTTAAAATGTATTTAGGTTAATTGCAAATTAAAAAAAGAACAAAGTTTTAAATGGTCTAGTGGTCTGAATTAAAAAGAAAAAAAGTTTTCCATATCAGTTTTTATTTGGTCATTCCTGTCCTAATTTTATTAGTGTTGCAGTCTTTCATAAAATCCTTTGAGAATACTGGGATAGCCAAGACCTGAATTTCTAATTTGGAGAATTGTGTCAGACATTTCCCTTCTGCTCTTAGTAATTTTTTTGGGGGTTTGGTTGCTGTTTGTTAAGCCTACTTTCCTTAGGCAAATGAGGTTTATGAGACTGTGGTGTGCCCTTTCTGGTCCCTTCTGACCTGTTTGCTCATTTCAACCTCCAGAAGGATTTTTTAAAGATATATTCAATTTTTTTTTAAGATCTCCAGTGTTTTGTGAAAATTGGCAGCTGTTTGCCAGTTGAAACAAAAACCCCTTAAAATGTTTCAGTGAAGCCAAGTCTTCAAGTTGAGTTTTCCCATCACTTTAGTAGTTCCTGAGCATTTCAAATGCAAGTAAGATTTCTTGAGCCAGATTCAGCATCCAGTGGTATTATTTTTGATACTGATTAAATACTTCAGGATATATCCTCATGTTTATTAAAGAATAATGTTTTTGAGATGAAATTTTATCTAGATCTTCAAGTAAACTTAGAGAAGCAAAATTATTTCTTTTTGGTTGTAAATACCTTGTTCTTGCAAAATCGAAATAAAAAATCACTTAACGTCTATTGCATTTACTAATTTTACATAGCATAACCTTTATAGCCAAATGCCTGCTTTGAGTATGTTATTTATCACAGTAATCATTATTTTAGACCCATTATTAGTCATAGGGTTGTTCAATGCTTGTTCTGTACTTAGGTAATGTGTGTCCAGCTAACCCAGAAGTACTAAATATAGTTCTGTCTTTTACAATAGCTTTTCATTGGTGAATCATTAAGGATCCTGATTATAGAAGATATTTCAGATACCATCTAATAAATAATTTTGTGTAGGCCTATAGTATTTTTAAGGCCGGTTCTATGAGTGGCTGTTTTTGGACTCTGTGCTTGAGGATTACTTTTTGTAGTTAATATCGCTTATAACGATATAATAAACACCCATATTTTGGTGTGAACTTGAAGATTAAATCCTAAAGAAAATAGCAATAATATGCTGGATTGATTCAGTGTTTTTTCTAGTCCTTTGTTAAATATAATTTGATGTCTAGCATGTAGCCGTTGTAGATATCAAAGAATAAAATCTGCAAAAATAAGAAAAATGAAAAAAACCCTGTTTCTTCTGGTTGATATTAGCTGAAATATGCTCTCCCTTTTAGCCCTTCTTTTTATATGGAATACTTTTCTATTAGAATTTCATATTTTTAGTTTTTTTTGCATTTTAACCTCTAGAGGTTCTAAATAGATTCTTACCTATTTATAATATTGCATGTAACCTATATTTTGAAGCATTCTTTCTCTTAATTATGCCAGAATAAAGATACTGGTTTAAAGAAAATGCTTATGGAGAATGTAAATGATGGAGGTTATTTGTTAGGGGAAAATTTACCTGCGATATAGAAAAGAAAAATCATATATTTCTTAAAAAAGGACAGTTCAATTTCTGAGTGATTTTATGTGCTTTCCTGCTACAGCTGCAGATATTTTGAATATGGTCTTTCTTCCTCCACCATCCGACTTCTTTCTGCAGAGTCGTGCAGTGAAGTCATAATCCTGTGTTTCACATCCATCTGTTACCATAGAAATGATTGTAATAACCTAAATTTAGCATGATGTCTTTCCTGCAGGATCAAGCAGGAGGATTGAATGGGCTGTATGTGAAAGAATCTCTGTGAAAATCAGAATATGTTAGCAAAATCTAAACACTTTGATAAATTTGTATGACAAAAAAACACAAGTAAAACACATGATGCTGCTTGTAATTTAAGTCATCATATATGAAATCTGCCACATACGAGGCAAACAGTGTTAGTAATTCTTTTTTATCCTGTCAGGAGCTAGTGCAACACACTACATTCACTGGAAGATGCATATGTAAATCTGATAAAAAATGTAATTTTTTGAGGCTATTATCAGAATATTTACTGTGGTCTGGATATATGAAAAAGCATAAGACAAAGTTTAGAATTTACTGTGAAAATGACAATTTATTTTCATGTTTGAAAATGCAAACCAAACTTCTAAAAAGTTATTTTCTAGAAATAGAGTAGAAATAAATTTTCACTTCTTGTAAGAAACACAATTTCTCATTGTTTGTTGAAAGCAGTGAGTTCTTTATTGCATAACTTGAGTCCTGGCTTACCACATTTATGTTTTTTGGATAGATGCCTGTGCATAGAGAATTCTACCAATGTTCCATGTTTCTGTCTCAAAGAGAAAAAGAGAACATATAAGTGTCTAGGAAAGCTGCATAACCAGAACTTTGAAATTAGGAAATGTCAACACTACTGCCTTCATGTGATCAGAATGAAAAATCTGTTGAATGGATTGAACATGTACTGTTATAAACACAGCATTCCAGGATCTTCACAAAAAGGATGATCCTTGGTCATCTGATGATCACGTAGTCAATATATGCTGCTTCATCACTAGGAAGCCATCAGCTGCATGAACTGCTGACTTCATGTTACTCCGTGTCATTTTTGGTGCTTGAAAACAGGACTGCTGTCTCCTCGTGGTCCTTATGGAATATTTGAGCTACAAACACAATTTGAATCACTCTGTAGGGTTGAAGCATTAATATTATCATTTAATAGATAGAAAAATTAGGCACAGAGGCATTCACATCACAAGTATCTCTTAAATTTCAGTGTGATGTTTGTGTTATTTGCAAAATAATTTTTAATGCATTTTGTATTTAATATAATGTAACACAAAATATATTCAAGCCATAGCTTTCATTAAAAATTTTAAATGATGAATGCTAAACACTTATGTAAAATAGATCTTATGAAGTCAAATCAGACACTCAAAAAAGAGGGTCTTCCCTTTTTTCTTTCCCCAACTTCTGCCTCCTCACCCTTGAACAGACTTTCACTGTTACTTTCCCACTTGCCTGTGCTCTTTCAGTATGAAGAATAAAATAAATATATTTTTAAAGAGAAACATTTAGGCTGTGCATAACTTTCAACTTTGTAACAAATTAGGCAAGATGTTCTATCTGAAAGTGCTTTGCTGGTAAGCTTACTCCCAAGTAGCAGTGGGTCAGAAAATAGCACATAGAGCTAAAGAAATCTGGGTTGTTTGATTTTTTTTTTGTTTGGTTTTTTTTTTTTTGTTTGTTTGTTTTTGCATGAACTAAGAATATATGTTTTTGATTTTTAGATTATGTTAAAAAATTTTCATGCCGTGATTCATATCCCTTGAAAAAAGTGGCTTCCACAATATTTATATCCTAAAGACTGTTCCTAGTAGTGCTGATGGCAATGGTAATCATTTGAGAGCCCTGCTCTAACATTCTATAAGCTCCAGGCTAACTATCTGGATATTCTACTGTTCATATCAGTTGTAAGACCATGATGTTGTCTTCTGGTGCTTTAGGACTATAGCTCTTGCCTGTTTGAACCAAAAGTGGTAAGGATCGATAAAATGAATTTTCCTTAGAACTTAACATCTTTTCACTTCCTTAACAGAAACTCTCATTGGAGTAAATGTCATGTAACTTTTAAAATTTGTTTTGGAGTTCGTTATATTTTAATTTGTTTATAATTTGTATGACTGTTCCTTATGGGCAAAGCAAGAGTTCAACCTAAATAAGTGAAGGTGTAAAGCTATGGCAATTTATATCACACTGCCCCTGATTAAATGTGTTAGACAGTCTTCTGATTTTTAAATTAGGTGATAATACAGTGTATTCACAAAGTATTATATAGACATATAGAACAAAGGAAGTATTGTATGGTTCATGAACTTGTATGAATGAGTGTTGGAATAACAATTGAACAGACAATTTGTCTTCATTTAAAGAATTACTGCAGTAAAGATATGTTAGGTCCCAGTGTTTTTTGAAAAAAAAAAAATCCATTAAAGATCTTTAATAAAAATACTGCATTTTTTTCTGTAATAAAATAAAAAAGATGTTATACTTGCTTTTGAATATTCTTTTTCATGTGAGTGCATGTGAATGAAAATCTATCAAACTAGGTTTTTAATGTGTGAATGCGATGTAATGGTGTTAATGTAATTAGAATTTGATAATTACGATATTTGATTTAAATGTAAAGATATTTAAGTGTCTATCAACAGAAGTGTTACATATTACTATCAATAATAATTGCTTTCCTTCAATGACTGCAGCCATACTAAGGCAGATTTTTCTAAATTTTATGGAGTTTGAAGTTCGTAATCCAATATAATTTGGTTTTCAGCTGAAATTCCTAAAAGATGTTCAATAAGGAATCAGTTATAGAAGTGGGCATATAAAAGCAGCTAAGTATGTGGGTTGGGTTTCTGGATTTTTTTTCTTTTTCTGCTAGACTTGAATGAGGGTTATTTCCTTTGAATCTACCTGCGTTTGTATATTTTTCACTTTTCAGGTAAGCTGTTATTTCTCTTCTTCTCACTCGAAAACCAGCTTTTTAGTAACATTTTAACCACTCCTTATACTCTGTCATTGCATCACACAGGTAAGTTGCTTACCCCTTGAATAATTGAGATGGTGTTTTCTAAATATAGCATGCATTGATTTGTTGTCACCCTGTGGTAGACAGGTCCTGTCTTTTCTTACGAAGTTCAAGAAAGCTGCATATTTACTCAACTTAATTATTGGACTCTAACAATTTCGGGCAATTCTATTGATACTGAACAATGAGGGCTCATAAAGATGTCTTGTGTTTTTAAGAGTTTCATGTTTCAGGTTTGTACTCCACTGTAGTGTAAATCCAGGTAAAAGAGAAATTCGGTTTGTGGAAAAAATGTAATCTAATGTAGAACTTTTATGTTGTGACTTTCATATTTTGGTAAGGTTAAATGCAACTATGAGATTAAGAGGTCGTGTAGATGGTGATTAATAGTTTAGAACATTACAATTCTTCAGCTTTACTGTGGTAATGTATTGGCTAGACACTTCTTGCATCAGCAGGGTCAAATGGTATTCATCAATTACTAGAAAGTATTCTCAACTCTTAATGACCAGGATTTAAGCAGATTGCTATGTGCTATCCTGCTTTTAGAAGTTTGTATTACAGTGAAGGAGTATGTTTACATGTGATACAGCTTTGTGTGAAATGTACAACACAGAAAACATTCTGGAGTTTTGGTTACTCGATTATGATTGTGGTTATGTGTTGAGAAACTTGAGTGCATTGGTCATAGTCCCATTTGGCCTTGAGGGAATCTGTTCCATGAAGAGTGGAAAATGGACTGATTAGAGTGAGCACCTGGCCCAGCCCTTAAGTGAAACCGAGATGTGCCTGGATAGATGGCTGGTTTAGGGCTTGGTTCAAGCACATCACTGAGTGTCTCAGGTTTCTCCAGATACACTACTTCCATTTGGAGAGCTTAAACAAAATAAATGGATTGAGGCTAAATAATCAGAGGATCTGACTACTGCTTCATGGGAATTTTCAGAGCCTTCTTGCTGTTTCTAGTACAGGTTATAGGGAAACATATAAGTTTTTAATTCAAATAATTAGAACATCATTTGGGAGTCTTAGTCAATTGAGGAGGTGGTGAAATAATCTCATCATTCTAAAACACTAAAAGGAATTTAAAAATGAAGAAATAATCTTGTAGGATTTAGGTCTTGTATATGAGGGGAGTATAAGTATATATTACCTAGGTAAGGAAACATATTTTACTCTGAAAATCTCTTAAGTGCTTTCAGAAATGGATAAGATGAATTAAAAATGATCTCTACTGCTCTTCAATAGAAAGTCAGGTGATCAATTTCCAATTTAATTGTGGTGACAGACTTGTATCTGTGTTACATCTTCAGGGAAAAGTCATACAAAAGACAGTCATCAACAGAGGGGAAGGAAAAGGAAAATCACTATATTCCTAAATAGGAGGCTCTCTGATCTAATGCTTTCTTTTAAACACAGACTGATTTTGTTGTTTGTGTTTGTTTGTTGTTTTTTTTGTTTGTTTTTTTTTTTTTTCTCCACATTTGCAGGATCTAAAAGCAGATATTGAATAAATCAGACTCTTACACAGAATTATTTTCTGAACATAGTGGTATGTTCAGAGCTTTTACTCTCCCTGAATGTTATGACAAGCTCTGTATATCAACTCCGTGAGGATGTTTACATGTAACTTAATCTACTACATAATATCCTAGCAACTGGGAATGCCGCCTGTATGTGTTAAAAGCAAGTGTAGCTATTACGTGGCTAGATTTATATCTGGCACAGCCTGTGTGCTAGATTTTCACCATTAGCAACGTTTGATTAACAGGTTAGAAATGTCAGTGACGCTAAAGAATTTTATCTCATTTCTTTTCTCCTAGGATATACTCTTTAGAATGAACTAGAATGGGAAAACAGCTCATTTGTGGGTGGCCAAAAGTCCGAATGTTGGTGCAATTTTTTTGCAGCTTATTTTATGTTCCTGTTTTAACATTAGTTAACAGAAGAACCTTCTATACACCTATTAATAAGGTCTTAGCACAATCAAGCAGTATGTAAAAATACTAAAAGTCTATTCAAATTTATCAGCTGTTAACTGTTCTCATTTTTATTTGGTCTGTATGTATTTGTCTCTTCATGTTTAGAATTGTGAATTTAATCACCTTTACATAGTGTAATAAAACACTTAAGATAACCTCTTCATCTTATATATCTTGGCCTCCCACCTTGCATTGCTGTTAATGCAGGAGAAGAGAAGCCTTTTACTACTCTTCAGTAATTTGATTTTAGGCACAGTGAGCCCTAAATTAGAATTAAAATGTAAGGAATTATCCTAAAATGATTTGCATTTATAGTGGAAGTGCTGGGGATTTTTTTGTTTGTTTTTTTTTTTTTGTTTTGTTTGGATCTTTTGGTGGTTTTTTTTCCCCCTCCTGAAATATTAATGGTAGTCAATCACTGGATAATTTTCTAAAATGTTTTCTAAACATTTTCAATTTTTTTCTGTCACAGACAAGCTATTCCATTGGCAGCTTTTCCCCCCCCAGATTTCTACATTCATGTATTGACAAGAACAGACTGTTTAGAGTATTTTAAAGATATAGGGAATGTCTTGGAGATATGTGATGTTTTTCTTTATTTACCCTCGATACAACAATTATAAAATTTATTGTGAGTAATGGTGCCATATAAAGATTATATTAATAAGTCATTTTCCACCTTCAGTTTTCTTATGTATGTATGGCAGGTCAGTATAACACAAAGTCAAGAAATGATTGTTGCATAAGAATTGCTGTTAAGTGTAAAAGCTCTTAACGTTCTTTAGGGGTTTCTTGAACTTAAGAAATAACTGTTTCAAATTATGATCTCTTATGATTTGTTCTCACTATTGCCAAGTTTTCCTTAATTTTGAATCTGATTTGTCAGAGTCAAGTTTGGTGTCTGATTCCACCTCTGTTGCAATTAGATCATTTGCCTCCCAAAAACCAAAATTCTTTCTTACACAGTAATCAGAAAAAGGATTGGTTGGCTTGTTGATATTTTTGGGATCAACTTTTAAAGTACATAATTTGTTTTGCTAATTGGAAGCTTCAACAGAATCAGTATAATCTGATACTCGTTTTGTACAAGATGGATTCAGAGCACAAGTCTTAAAGTCTGTGCAGAGTCTCAAGGTGAGATCCTTAAGTTAAAGTAGTTTACATTCAGTTTAATCTGTATTTTCTTTTTCTTTTACAAAACTTGAATCTCAGCAGAGAATTTAGAGTACAAGTTTAAGTTATTTTGCAGAATCTCAGAGGATGACAGCAGAGAGGTTCTTATCTTGTTCACCACTCTCTCCTACTAAGCCTAGAAGCAACTGAACCCAATATTATGAGATCATAGATGTAAATATTTGGTCATTAGAAGTTTAAAATAGGAGTTTGAATTTTTGGAATTTTGGGCTGTTATTTTGGTTTCAGTGAACTAAGCCAGCAGAGCAATGTCCCAGGTAAAAGAAGTGAAGTATTCACTATTTCTAGTCCTACAGCCAAAGAGATAGTTCTGGATTCAGTATTATTTTACAAACAGCTTTTTCCCATTGCTGTTTCTTGTAGTTTGAGATTGTATCTGAGACTATCTGAACAAGTAGTGTTTTGCTTCTAGATGCTTCATTATCATGCTTTTAGTTTAACTCTGGCAGAGGTAGGCTTGAGAGGTGCTTCATTGTCATGACTAGTTTTGAAACTACATAAAAGTTACATATATTTAAAAGTTGTGGAAAAGAACTGGGGTCTTGAGAAAATTTATGTGGTAGATACGAAGTGTTCTGTATAGGCACTGAAAAACTTCCTCAAAATGCCTCTTTCACACACATCTTTTGTTTCTGTGCTGGTGTGTGCCCTGTGAAAGAAATAGTTTCGTGCCTGTTTAGTAGGAAGTCAGTTTTGTCATATAGGACAGCAAAGTGTTCTATATCCCTTTTTGTAGCTGTGCTGGGTATTTGTGTATCTTGGGTGTTGCAAAAATTTTTCAGCAAGTGAGTCATTTGAAAACCCTGTAAAATTTTTACAGGTATTCAGTGAGTTATCAAGTTACTTCATTGCTAAGTACCTGAGATGGAAACACATTTCAAAAAAGAGCCTTGGACAATTCCAGAGGTGCAGTGATAACTGGATGTGTTCTTTACCCCATTCCTTCCCATCTGTCAGAGGTGCAAACAAGGTGTACTACTGTATCTGCCAAATAACAGAGATGGACATAACATGTGCTTAATGTATGTAAATATTTTGTCACATGAAGAAGGCCAAAAATGGATAGCTGAAAACATTTCAGTGTTCTAATTGCAACCAATAGGAAGTGTTCTGCTCTGTTTCTGTGTAGCATTTTTGTAGTACTAAAATCTTTCTATTCTTTTAGTCTAGTCTTTAGTAGTTTCTCCTGCTTGTGACTGACTGTACATTTGCAGTCATAGTATCTTTTGGTCTCAGATACAATTACAAAATATTTTGTGAGTCATGGTACCATATAATGATTGTACTGGTAAGTTTTCATCACTGTTCATACATACATGGGAGATAAATATTCTTCCAAAAATAGTCTAATAGAATTTCAGTGTTTCAGTGTGTCATGACTTTCTAGAGAAGTCTTTTGATTTTCTTACCTTTCTTAAACAAAACATGATTGATAGGTGAGTGATCAGACGTTTGGTGAACTAGCTCATTTGCATATAAAAATAGAAATACAGTTGGGTACCTTAAACAATGTGATATATATCATGCCATGTGATTTCCAAGCAAATGAAAATTTCTGTATAAAACCACAAGTTTGACTAGCAGAGGAAAGAATATGGAGACAGAACATTTTGTATAATATCTGGAATTAAAAATTGTTTTGGCTGCTATAGGATGAAGCTGTACTGCATCATGAAGAATGCTTTTATTTCATTGGCAAACTCCTGGGAGAATTTTTCTTAGTTTTGGATTGCTCTAGAAATGAATTGCACAGCTGTTCTTTTTGAAATTCTTTATTCCTTGACCATTTTGAGATACCATTTTCCTTTTCTTATACCAGGTGAAAAGGTTTATGAGGGATGTTAATGTCACTTCTTTTTCATTTTTAAAAAACTAAAGGTTAGCACAGAAAAGGTAAAGATAATATTTTCCCTGAACTGATATTTAGAAATTGTTTTTTTACTAGAGTACATGGTAATTTTTAGGGTTTTTTTATATAGGTAACATTTTTCATGTTTTCTTCACCAATTTGTTGCTTACCCTCTTCTATTTTAGTCAATTTAAATACTATATACTTCTAAGTGAATATTCTGTAGTATTTTCTTTACCTTTTCCTCAAGCTAAATTAGAAAGGAAATGCAAAGTTGAGAAACACAGACGTTAAGTTTTGACTTCATAGAGTAATAGAGGTCAGAAGGGACCTCTGAAGGTCATTTTGTCCAATCCCACCCTGTTCCAGAGAAGCCATCTAGACCCAGTTGGCCAGGACCTTGATATTTGGGTCAAAGAATGAGAAGCAACCTGGAGCTCTTTAACAGTAGCTGCAAATAGTCTGGAGGGTAATTCAGTCAGGTTTTAGCGAGTTATCTATCAGTTGCTTAATGTAAAGGCTGTGGGCTGAGTAAATTTGGAAATCTGATAGTTAATCTCCATGTTGTAAAGTCCTGTCTCTTTGATTTAAAACTCACTATTTGCTCAGTTGAAATGTTGGTGATTTTTTTTTTTTCTGAGAAGTTATTGCAGAAGAGCATTCTTAAAGTTTTGTACCTACTTTAACACCACTCAAGCTATTAAACTGCCCTGATTATTTTATAGGGCAGAAGAGATACTATCTTGACAAGTTAGTTATTAGTATAGTAAGGGGCGAAGATTTCATGCAGTTTTATTCTGTGGAAGTTGAAAAATCAAACTCAATTGCTTTACATACCAAGTAGAATTAAAATGGATGATCATCTTATTCTTAAATCTTTCGGCTTTATGATTAGCAATTTCTTCTGTTATGTTGAGCACTTGGGAGTTGTGATCTTTTTCCTTCCAAAGCTGAAAGACTTTCACAAATTTTAGAAGCTCTTCCATGCAGTGTTACCTTTCTTCTGCTAATGCACTAGGATTTAGTTGGTGAACAAAAAGTTGCACGGTGTATTGTGAATTAGTTTCGCAGCCTCTAATTTACATTTTTGTTATGTACCTCCTGGCATTATCTTGACAGGTATTAGAAAAGGAAGTGAAGAAAGAATATGCCTGTTCTGGAACTCACATGGCATGTTGAGAAATTGGTGGCATTGTAGTGTGTCTGTTATTGAACTTGAAAAGGTTGGATTAGCACATTTCTCATATATCTACCTGCTTTTCACTGTTGTTCAGGGACAACACTGTGGGCCTTGTAAATTTTTAAAATGTATTATGTTTGTACTTGTACTTGATATAAAATTGTTTTATTGACCAGGGCAGTATTTTCTTTAACTTTTTTCCTGTACTTTTTTCCTTTTAATGGGAGCTGTTAATGTAGCAATTACTATGTAATATAGCAAAGTATGTATCTATTTTTATAGATTTTACAGATGTTAAATACTAGTTTAAAAAAATCTGTCTTTAGGTACATTTGTTTTATGACACACCAGAATTTGGCAAGTTTTGAGTAGATGAAATATTGATGGACTTCTTAGCAAACTGCTGTTACATAACAAGTTTATTGAATCTTTGCACTTCTGCATACAGAAGCACTTTTGCTGCTTTGATGACTGTAGCTGAGCAGGCACAGAATGATAAATATTCTATTTAGGATTATTCACTTGTATTTTTATTTGATTTTATATTTTTGTTACAGACCTTCCTTTCTAGGTTAAATTTTACTGATGAAATCTTTAACTTGTATATCACCGATAAGTTCCAGCTAAGATTCCAGGTGTAAGCATGTCCAGCAGGACTTCTAGTTCTCCAGATTCCACTGGCAGTTTTCCATGGATGTTTTGAAGTCCTGGTTACTTAACATATGGAGATGCTAGTAGTGAGGAGCCAGTACTTTGCTTTTCTATTAAGCTTGTATTGCCACCATCAAAGGGCTTAGACTACTGACTACACTGTGAGATGGGAGGTTTTATGAGCCTGTTGCCAGCTCCAACCTGAGTTCCAGTTAAGTATTGCTAATATATATATGAGATTAACAATTAAAATGAAATTTCATTAGATAAAAATGGAATAAAATAGGTCTATACAGTCTCCACATTTTTTTTTTTATTTAAATTAAATTCATTTTTCTTAAAATTTCTGTACAAGTAATAATGCCCAGAGTGAGATCCTAATTTGTTTGTCTTCATGGAAAGCACTTTTAACCTATATTTAATATATATTTAGGGAAGAAAACATGAAAAGGTCATGCCTACTGACAAACTTGTCTTACTCCATATTTTAAAGCATCATTATGGTCATCAGCAAAACCTTTTTCATAAGTAGTGCTGGAGTGCTAAGGACCCAATGATCCAGTGCACACTGGTATTTTATATCTTTCAGGAGCACAGTGGAGCTGAGGTGATCCTGCCAACTTTTACATTTTCTGGGACCATGAAAGAACTGGCAACCCTGCTTTTTCATACTGCCATATTTTTAGCTCCTTGCTGTAAACTATTTATCAAATCCTAAGATTAGAGAATAATTTGTAAGACTTGTAAGGACTTAAACTTCGTAGCATTTCAGGCACTGAGAGTTTTGATTTCCTATTTACTTGCATCCGTTGCACATATTTTTAATATTTGAATATAAGCAGGGAAGTGTCAAGACTCAAGATTGAAAAATCAGTTAATTAATATATTTCCCTTGCAAAAGAACTGTTTGCATAACAAAATTCATGTATTTTTCTGTACAAACAATGGCCTGAAATTGTAAATATTGAAGTTATCTTATATTTTATGCATTCAAAATTAATTTTACTTAAGTACCACAGATAAGTGCCATTTTAAATAACTTCTATCATTTGAACATGATATGTCTCACCTTGTTTTGTAGAGTTCATGCAATTGAATTTTTCTCACTTTTAATCTCATATTTTTAGTTTCATTAAGATAATTGATTTTACACAGCTGCATTTATAACCCATCCTTGTTTGACTAATGAAAACCTTTCATGTGCTTTCAGTAGGAGCCAGATTCTTGCACTTGTGGCACAGCTTCATTATCTTGCACTGAGTATGGACTGCAGTGTTAATAAAGCAATGACAACTTTAATGTTGATGGTTTGGGATTTGACCAGGCAGTTATGGTAATTTGTTGCTAATAATATAAAAAGATACTTAAACAAAAGCCCAACATAATTTGTTAGGGTTTTTTTGTTGTTTGTTTTTTTTTTTTCCAGATAATATGACTTGCATGTGGGAATAAATATGACTAAGAACAATAGTCTCTTCCCACACAAAATCTTGACCTAGTGAAGGGGAACAGTGGATTGAGACCCTGGTTTTATGAAAGCAATGTAGGATAGAGGGGGATATTCATGGAATTTTATTGATGACTTCAAGAAATACGTTGCAAGTCAGAAGATGCCCATTGTATATGACAAGTCACTTGAGTGTTATCTTGGACCTATTTGTTTGCCTTTGTTTCTGTTTGATCTTGTACAATGTGCAGTGTCATTAGATGCATCTATTCAGTTCCCTTATTAGTTAAATATTTTCTGTATAAGAAGCATGGAAAAATGCTTATATGAAATCAGTGAGAAAAGATTATCACACATTTGTTGGGATTTTTTTTGTTTGTTTTCACAGAAGACTATTAATTATATTTGTGTTGTTTCAAGTGGTAGCATGCTATGTTTAGAATTTTGCACTTTCAATAATTATTGATAATATACCTTTTCATTTACGCTTATCTAACTTTTTCCAGTAAGCAGCCTTTCATAGTCTCCCTATTAAATGCAGATGCATGTGCTCTGTCTTGTATTCTCTTTCATACACAAGGATGCATGCAATTTGAATTTAGGGTTACATTTACTGATCAGATATGTCCATATCTTTCAGTTGATACATAAGTCTTTGCTGTTGTAGTGGCTCATTTTATGAACTTATGTTAACATTTTTCCCTCAAACAGTTAATCATTTTCCAACATTTTAAACATTAGCATACCATTATTCATTTTGCAGTGACAGATTCCAATATAAAATAAAATCTTGGTTTTAACTCTTTTCCCATTTTTAAATGATACACATACATAGGAGGATCATGAATATTTAAATTATCAGATAAAATTTTCTTGCACATTTGCTTTATGTTTTTGGTTAAAATATATACTTAGTACATACAAAAGCACAGGTTAGTGCTTTTCTTCATGTGTAATTTTTATCCCCAGTAGATGGCTTTTAATACTCTATAGATATACCTCTAAAAGAAATCTTCAGTAATTGCAAAACACAGGATGTTATTGGTTCATATTTTCAAGGTAATGGATAATTTTACTTGGCAATGAGGACACAACTTTTGCATCAGAGTTTCCATTCTGAAAATTGTTTTACAAAAACAAGAATTATGCAGGACGTCATAAAATTAAAAGTAACTTTTTAGTTAAGTCTTGTATCAAAACTATATTTTAAACAGTATTGGTTCTGCAAAATAAATTGTATCCAATCCAGTCTGGCAATTAAATGATGGTAAAGCCCTCTTACTGTCTACATAATATCAGATCACTTAAAAAATTAGGTTGAAATTTTGAATCCTCTGGGGTAGATGCATTGTGCTTATTTATAAAGTGAATGGACTTTAGGTGCGAAGCCATTTGAAGAAACTCGCTGTTGAATCCCAGTGGAGACTTTCGGAACTATTAAACAGCTTAAAACAGAAAAATAATTTGTTTCCTTTAGAAGTAGAGAATTAAATGCAGAAGTTGTTCTGGCAATATTAATATTGTATTATTACTCTGTTGCTGATTGGATGCTACTGGTTTGTTAGGTGGCTGAAGGAAAATGTAGAAAATCAAAGCATAAGGGGAGTGATGAGATTTCCTATAGCCAAGGTCGCTATGACAGTAGAACTGCTGTTTCATAGAAGACAGCTGTAGTAGACCTGTGCAAGATAATTTCTGATATCTCTGCAGGAAGAGGGAGATACCCTACTGATGATTTTGTAGAGTAACCCTCATTCTGTTCCCTCCCACGTGTTGCCCCTTGTCTGTCTGTCCTTCTGAAGCAGTCTGTGTTTTCTGTGTAGATTCTGGGATGGTGACAGAGGTTGTAACAAGTCCTAACTGCTTTGGCTGACTCATTGTGCTTTCATCTATTAAATTTTTGGTATGTTGAAGATGCACTTCACTTTGCCTTGGCCAGTGATAATTTCTGAGAATTAATTTTGATTTGATAGCAATATGTTAATGGTCTCTGTTTGGAAGCTCTATGATTAGCTAGTGCAGTAAAGCCATGTTAAAATGTATTTTAATACTAAAGGCCTAATTAATGAATGCATTATTTATAATTTTTGGAAAATTACTTGATAAATTGAATGCTAGCATTTTTATCTAGGTGTATCATTCTATCTTACCTTTCTACCTTTGGCCTTTCAGGGCAAATACTTGGTTTAGATGCTTAAATCATCGCATATTTTAAACTAAGTTACTTCACTGTCTGGCGCTGATATTTACAGAAATGAAGCTGTGAGTTGGAGCAAGCTTGTCTTAATCACAATAGACCATGGAAGAGGTAGTCAGATGAATAAATAAAATAAAAATAAATAAAATTTGTCTCTTAATATTCAAATTTTATCTAGGTTTATCTGGGATAAACCGTGAAACTTGTTCTTGATACATTCCCTTTAAATTCTCTTGTATTATCTAGAAGACTTACTTTTTACCCAGTAGTTGTTACTGTTGTCTTGGATCTTACTTCAGTCATTTAATCCTGTGTAAAAGCAAGATTGAAATTATCACTTGAGGCTATCATAAAATAGCCTAAATACCTTCTGCTTCAGGAGTAACTAGAGAAGTAATATAGGATTAATTTGTTTTAAAATGAATTAGCTTAGGTTTTTAAAAACTAAAATATTGTGACTTTTGCTGTTTGCTTTCTGTTTGTTCCTATCTTAACTGCTTTCAAGACTTGCAGCTCTTCTCTGAGTTCTTGTGGGCCTTTTCCATGACTCCTGTAAGGAAAAAAACCCAAACAGAACTAAGCTTTCCTGCAGTTCTTTTTATCCAAATATATCTATACAAGTCAGGTCTGGTTTATTTTAGTTTTGAGTCTGTGATGTGTAGTTAGGAGGAGTGAATTATGTGTGGGAATTCTTTTCAGGAGGCTTTATTTTGTCTGCCACACTTGGTCAACTGCTTGACACTTGTGGGGAAAAAGGTACTACTAGAGAGATATTCAGCTTGAAACCATTTCAGAAGGGTTGGACACTGGGCCAGTGACCTTCACTTTGGCTCTTTATATGGTGTAAAGTCAGGGTAGAGAGCTCTGTCTCAGGATAGATGCCTCTAGTTACTGGCATTTGTTAAAAGATAGGCTTCTGCATTTCATAGTGAAAAGAATCTGTTGGCACCTAGATTTAGTAAATTGCAGTAACAAGTGTGATGGGTTTAAGTGTGTGAAATGCTGTGTTACTGTGTGGTGTGACCTTGGAGGTGCAAGCAGGAGACTTGAGAATTTTATATTTGCTTTAAAGTCTTCCCACGTGCAAATGTTCTTGTCCTTTGAGTAGGGTGTCCATGCACGTTTCAGTCGCACAAAGTTTACATTTAATTTGTTAAAACTGTTGACTTCTTGTATATAACAGAGGATGTCTTTTCTTCAGCAAATCTTCATAATCTCAAGAGAGTGAAATTCTTCTATTTTCTTGCTTTGGAAAAATGACAATGTTTCTATTTCTCAATGTGAAACACTGGGTGTGTGGTGCCCTTTATAGCCACATAGTAACAATATTTAGACACATTTTCACAGTACAATTAACTGCTGAGTGTCTTTAGAATAGTCTAAATAAGAAATATTTCCAATGTGATTTCATATGACTAATTTTTCCTACTGAACTGTCAGTAGATGTGATAAAAGCTCAGCTACAGTATGTATTCCTGTTTCTAAGTGTTTATATGTTGCTTATTTTACATATTGCAGGAAGAGAAGGTTTGGCATGATTTTAAGCTGCGTAAAAAAGTTATGTTAAACAAAAAGCCGTTTTTGATGATATCTCTCTAGCACTTGAAGCACAAGTTGTTTTGAAGCACTTCTGTGGCTTTTATGCATTGGGAGTATGTCAATACAATATCTATGCCTTCAAAATCCTGTATAATTAAAATTTACTTCTGTTCTTGCCTTAGAAATTAGTTCAGTGTTTAAAAACCAAATCTGTTTTACAGATGTATTTTTTCTGAGATATTAAATTTTTTACTTTTAAAATCGGAAATTATTGCCACTTACAAATGAAAAGGCTCATTAAAAATGCTTTGTTTCCTAAATTAAATAATATTGACAAGGTTGTCCTTCAGAGGGTTGTAATAGAGTATTTAATGATCAACTCTAGCTTTCTTTAATAACCTCAGTAAAAAGATAATTATCTTATATATAATCATCGGCTGATACACTTAGCAGCACGTGTATGATTCATTCTTTGCAGGTACTCACACTTTGTAGCCTAGAGATGTAAAGAACTCCATGCTTTTCTTGACAAGTATTATTAATGGTTAAAGGTGTTCTAAATGTCCCCGTTCTACATTGACAATGCCCTTGAATATAGACAGGAATGACATCTTCTGGGTTGTGTGAGCATTCAGTCTCAAATAACCAAATGGTGCTTGAGCTTTCCTGTGGCTGCCCAAATTAATAACAAGCAGTTGGATGTTGTACATGGGTACCAAGTTGTGATAATTGGAAAGTTATTTAAATGCCACATAAACCAATTAAGAAGATATAAGTACTTTTCAGTTGCAAGAAAGAATTTTAGATAACATTTAATAATGTATAATAATTAAATCTTCACAGCATTTGAAGTATGAGCTACTTCAGCTTGAACTCCAGCATGGTCAGTTTTTATCTACTAATGATAGACTGATGATCCAAATTTACAATGTAATAGAATATTGAACTTAATTTTAGTGAACAGAATTTGGCTTCTGAGTTTCTTAGTTTTTGTGACTAACAGAAATAATAGAGGATCAAGAACTCTCAAAACCTTAATATTTATTGTAATGTTTGTTCAGTATAGTTATAAAGTTAAAAAAAAATGCAAAATCAAAGGCAACCTATGTTAAGTGAAATAAAGCCATCAGAAGCTGAAACCGCCACAGTTTAAATTTTGGTAAAGCAGCAGCATGCTGTTTATTTTAGATTAACAATGTTTATATGCTTTTAGTTCTAGTATTTCATGTGGATTACAGCAAGTTACCATCTTTGATTTTTCCTTGTGCAGTGGGTTCAGTTTAAAATGTTTTGGATTTTTTTTTTAATATGAATTTTGCTTATTGAAAGATGTTGAAAAAAATCCAGCAGTTTGAATGGAGTAACATGCATTGATCAATATGCCATCTTTCTATTTGATGAGAAAACCGTGTTTTTTACAGTGATGTTTTTAATTATCTTTGGCAGATATGAAATCGATATGAATTATGAGTACATACAAACAAAAATATTGCCTTTGAAACTTCAGACAAGAAAGTCAAATACTCTCCTGCTTATCATCTCACTTAAACAGCACCCTCCAATCAAAAACTAGCTTGGAGGCTCTCCACAGCATCCAACAAGGAGAATGGCTTCCAGGGTTAATGTAATTTGGATTGTAGACAGTTTCTTATCTTTTTAATAGTATATAAATAGCCTAGCTATCACTAGAAACCAAATCATACCAAAGAAAGCAACAACAAAAAAAACCCCAGAACGACAAAACCAACAAACAAATGGTTTCTGAATCCTTACATTACACAGCAATCTTTTTATATAACCATGTGTTCGTGCTTTTTAGAGGTTATTTGTTTCCTCAACCCTGGAGTCCTGTGTAGTGATATGCTAAGTATAGAGTGGAGTTCTAGCTCTGATTTGTCAAATTATTATAGGTATTTTTTTAATCTTAGTTGTAAATTTAATTGGAATGAAGTATTTTGCATGTTCTTTGACAAACAACTTCTGTATTGTTGGTGCAGCAGAGGAGGACTGTGTCATCGAGTCTGACTTACACAAGGATCTCCTTCGAGGTTTTAAAGTTCTTTCTCTGAGCACACTGACAAGTTGTATCTCGAACTGGATTTGGGGCTAGGCAGCATCTCTACTTTATAGTGGGAAACTTCTCAATTTACTTTATAGTTGCACCTGCTTCAGTTAGACTTTGGTTTATTCTCTGACTTTTTTCTGCACTGTGCATACTTGCATATACTTTCTCTCTCTGAAATATATTACTGAGTGTAATCTTGTTCTGTGCCAAAGCAGGAGATGAAAGCTTTGTGGTCTAACAATGAATAGAGGTAATAAATATTGCAAAGTTCTCTCTCGTGTAAGCATATGATAGATGCACATTGGTTCTTGATTTTGTTATTGCAATAGTTGTTTAAACTGAAATATAAGCCCTTCTTACTGTGAAAAGCAACTGTTACATGACTAGCATGTTGTAGTAGAACAAAAAAGCAACTTTTGTTTTAGTTTCAGGCTCCAACTGAATGTCTCATTTGCCAGTGTTTAGAATGTATTATTGTGGAGGAGAATAAGAGTGGTAGTGTTTACTTTCTCACAGATTTTCAATACACAGTCTAGTGATAAAAAAATTTAAAATATATAATCACTAGTACTTACAACTCAGTACAGAAAACTACTATGTAGTGTAATAGTAAAAGGAAAATTACTATGAATATATCTTTAAAAACATATTTTTGCAATATTACCATAAATTCAATTCTGTATTGTGCCATCTCTTAATTAGGATCCCTTCTTTTAATGGGGCAGTAAAATAAAACTGCCTTTTAAATAAATTATTCTCAAGTCATAGGCTTTTTTTTGAAAGGTAGATTGCAAATGAGCATGTTGGTTATGCATCTTGGATTCTGGAAGAATAGGTTAGTTATTTTGTTGTTTTTCATGTAACTTTTTGCATTCAAAACTCAGCAGGTGTTTCAAGACTCCCTTCTACTGTACAAGTTGCTGCTATTAACTAAAGATTACTAAATTGTCTAATTTAGTTTTAGTTATTTGTACAATAAAGACGGTTTAATTTTGTAATGAAACTTAATTGTCTAAGACAATTTAGTTTAAAAGGTTTACTGTTCTGCCTTTCCAAAAAGCATATGAAATTGCACACATATGTGTGTGTTTATGTATATAAAAGTAGGAATTTCTTTGCAAGATTTTGAATATTTTTACACTTGAATTGTTGGAATTTTCTTTGGCTATTCACAAATTGAAGCATTCAGCATTCATTTCATTTTGATTGTGGAGAATTTATGTACTGCAAGTAACTCTACAACAGTTTTTTTCCCTTTCTTCTAGTCACACGTGTAAGAGCTGCCAAGCTAAATAATTTGTAATGCATGTGGACCTTGTATTCTATAAATTGTTGTCTTTTGTTTTATTAGTTGAGAAACAGGGAATAGTGCACAACTGTTCTTCTTTATTACTGAAGTACAAACCAAACATAGGAAGAAAATGAGCATCATTAGAAAATGCTTGAAATAGACTTGTTTCTTGTGCTTCCTTTAAAAAAACTAGGTGAATGCACTTGAACTGCATGACTGTGAATATTTGCATTCTATTATTTACTAAATTTCAGTTAATCTCACTCTCGGGAACAGTGCTTTGGATATGAAGTTATTAATGCAGTGGTGGTGCAAAGGAATTAAAATAAAATAAGACTTAGGAATACCAAACTGTAGATTGTCAGTTGTGTTTTGAAGGTTGCTAGGATTAAGATTTGGAGAATGGTCATTAAGACAGTTCTAACAAAATAGCAGTTGCACACAGCATCATGCTGCTTTCTTCGAGTTGATGTGATTCTTCCTTCTGATCTTCATGTTCAGTGTATGTTCTCAAGGAGTGAGCAGTGTTCACGTCCCCTGTCTGGTGTTAATTTTTCTAGGTGAACTAGATTCTTAGAGTGAATTTTAGAATTAAACAAAACAGCACATGTTATTGAAATGCTCAGTGCAGATACTGACCTTTCCTAGAGGCAGAACTTCTTTAAATGTGCACCTGTGAAGGTGGCCTAAAATTTAGGATGGAATGCTGTTGGGTTTTTTTGTTCAAAATCTTTTCTTTTATGTTTAAGAATCCCTTGCTCCCCCTTGTACTGAAATATCATATACTGGAGTACAAACGACCCTAAATTCTTTCTAAAATGGAAATTTTAGTAGTGAGATAATGAAAAGAACTGTAGATTGCATGTCTCCTCTGTTCCTCAGATTTTTCTCTCAGTTTTAGATAAATATTACCAAAGAGGTGAGCAGTCACCTACTTCAAAGTGTCTGATGCCAGTTAAGAAAATAACGATATATTCACTTCTGCAAAACCATGCTTATTTAAAAATTGAATCAAATCACCTCTTCTAGATATTTTTAGGTTTGATGTGTGCTGTGATATATTATGAAGTATTATTTCATACTGTCAAAGTATATTATAAAGTACAGTGTGCATAATCAAAAAAAGCACATTCACTCCTTTGTATAGCAATGGGAAAAATGAAAATATACCAAAATTACCAGATAGTATCATCACTCTGATTATATTTCTCTTTTTCCTATGTATTCTTTATATGATAAAAGGAAAAGATTAATTTTAATTTTTTAATTTATAAAATCCATTCTAAGAAAAAATAAGACTATCAATCTCTTGTAAAATAATTTTTAAAAAGGGATATATAACCTTACAACACATAGAAGGGAATTATTTTTGTGACTATGTGTAGAAGAGAGAAATTTCAGGGAAAAAGTTGAAAATAATTGAGTTATTGCCATAGAATATATAAGTGTATTACTTTTATGGCATTGTAGCTTGCTCATTAGAGCAACAGATGTTACTTCTCTGCAGAGGTATTTTTCCTGTTGTCTGCTAGATCACATTAATTGTCTTTGGAATAAATACATGAATACCCAAATGTTTTAATTCCTCTTTGCCAAATGGAATAACTGTAGTACAGTGGTGCTTATATGTTAAAATTCATATTTTGCATGGATTGAAAGATTTGCATTCCTTGGTACTTTCATCTTAAATTTATATGCACTTCAATGTTGAAGAAATATATGTGAGATAAATGTGCAACCCCAGACACTTATTGCTGTCTTTATTGACACTTGTCATTAAATTAAACTAAACTACTATGTTAAACTGGATGTGAAACCAGTTTAAATATTTTTATATTTTTTTTAAAGTACTTGTATTATTTCTGTAATGAGTAACTATTCTGGCATTGCACATCAATTTTGTGCATTTAGTAAAATACTTCACACTGGGTAATGTGCCATAGACATCCATCTTCATCAACTTCATCTGCATTTTAGAATATGTTCTAAATTTTCTAGAGAAGAAGTCCAGATATGAACATTTTGGCATTAATCTAGATATTTTCGGCGTGTTTCCAAAAGAACTAAGATAAAGGGGTGAGGAAAATTATGGAACTTGTGATCTTGGCAATTGTTTTTTAACTGAGTGTAGAGATCACAATGGTCATAATACCAAGCTGTTACTATATACCTTAAATGCATATATTATATATCCACTCATACCTAACCTAAATTATTATGTATTATCATACCTAAAATGAAAATGTGCATGTTATTTTCTTTTGAGAAGGTCTTTGTCTTTCTTGTCAACACCTTTCCTGTCCAAAAGCTGCTCCTGGAAGAAATTTCCAGCCTTGGAATTTGATCCATTACTTTAAATGCAGCAATCTATATGTTTTTATTTTACCTACATGCTTTGCTAAAAAATAAGTACAGTCACAGAATTTTACCTGTTTTCTTGATATAGAAATTATGATTTTTCTGAATATTTTCCTTGTCTCATGACTAGCTCAGTCTGTTTTGCTTTAAATTTATTTTTTTTAACTTAATGTATGGACAGTTTCCATCTCTTGCAAAGTTTTGAAATTTGGAGAAGAATCTAATGTAGTTGCTGATTGCATATTTGAAAAGATTTACAAAATCAAAATATATGCACAAACGTATATGTAAAATATTTGTGATTCACTTTTTCAAAAGATTATTGTCTGCTTTTTAGTTCTCAAATTGTCTTAATGAAGACTATTTGGATTTGTTTAGGCTCTGAAGTACAGTCTGTGCTTTCATGTGTAAGTCTAGTTGGAACCTAACTAGTACTGAGAAGAAAATTTCTATTGTAATACTATAGCTCTTAAATTTTTCACCTTAAAGATTTGACTGTTCATGTAGCAATCAATAAGTATACAGTGCTTTTCTTCATTACCCAAAAAACTTAACTTTGAATCAATAAGATTTCTCTATTTTGCTTTTCTGCAAAATTGTATTAAAATTATCTTGAACAACCACTTCATTTTTTTTGTTCCTGTATATTACAAAATAAACTAAAATCAAAAGCACTTCAATCAAATCAGAGATTCCAAAGAACATAGTTAAAGCTCTATGAGCTTTATAGCATAGGTACTCTTTATCTGTAGGATATGTTTAGTGCTTAATTGTTACAAAAGAATCAAGATCGGAGGTACAAATCTGAAAGTTTTTCTAATTTCTATTTCCCAGTTTTGTCAAGGATATACTGTAGGACTTCTGCTCTTAAAGGATCATTCTCCATTGCGAAATGTAATTTTACCTTGAAGTCCTGCCAAGACAGCTCTGTTTTAATTTTTCTTCATTTCCTTTGGTTTAAATCTTCTATATCACTTTATTTTAGTGGATGAACAATTATTAAGATGAAAAAATCAAATGCTTTTGGCGGCATTTGTCTAAATCAAGAATGCATTGAACATTAAAGAAGTGTTCCTTTATCTATAGCAAGAATATTAAAAATAAAGTTGGCACTTTTTTCTAATAACTGAACACAGCATTAGACTTTCTCTGGTATTCACTAGCTTTCCAAATGAACTGCAAAGAATATTATTCCATACATTCCTAAAAACATTAGCTCTTTTAGAAATGAGGGAACTAGTTCAAATCAGACGTGCTTGTTAAAGAAAAGCCACCGTATGAGGTCTTATTACGTAGGCAAAAAAAGCAGATACTTCAGTTTCAGAAATCTGCAGAGCAGTGACATGGCATTCCATTCAATTTTTTACCAGATATCACAGACTGGAAATGTGAGCTTTGGCTGATACTGCTGGGAAGGAGAGTGCGTCAGGCAGCTGTAATTCCCATCCCGTAAAGGTACTGATACTTAAAGTCTCTGTAGTCCAAATTGGTACACGAAAATACTAAAATGTTGAATTTGGACCTTAGATATATTTTTTCAAATTTCTGCCAACTATTCTTAGGTGTTCTGTGAATACATTTGCAATTTTTTGCTCTTTAGGTAAGAGTAAGGAGAACCTGTTCCCTAGTTTGTAGTTGTCTGCAGGTTGCTTCCTGAAACACTGTCTGTGGAATGCAGTTCTAGTGGTTTTTGTAGTGTTTGACTAGAAAGAAAAATAGGTTTCTGAAGTCAATGGCATCCAATTGTTTTAAACCAGGCAAAAATTTTGTTACACGGACTTGTAAGTTCGATTGCTCTAAAATCAAGTTTTGGAGCATTTTGAGTCTGACTGCATCTTAAAAAGAAAACAAAAAACCCTGGTTTTAGTGTGATTTTTAAAAGTGTGATGTTTCTGCAAGGTATTTCAGTGCAGGGTGAGCTGCAGACAGTTGTTCCAGTGCATTTGTTGACTGTATCTTACCAGCATCAGGTTTGTCTCCTGTAGAAAAACTAAATTCATTTGTGGAATAAGACTTTTTTTTTTTTTTTTTTTGTGGTATCTCCTTAAGGAATCATAAAGCCTAGAGAGTAACTGACATTAACGTGACTCCATGTACTGTAAAACCCATTCCGTTTTATATATTTTCAGGGAGTATGGAGTGGCACAGGAAGGAAATGCCATATCGCTGGAAAGTTGCTCTAATTCAGCACAGGATTCTTGTGAGAAATTACTTCTAATATTACATCATCCTATTCTGTTTTTCACAGTTTACAGTCTAATTTCTTCATTTTTTTTATGCCACTTTTGTTCATATCAGTAGCCACATTAAAATACATGTAGCAGATTAAATAGGCTTTCATGAGTGTTAGTGCCCATCTGATAGTGTGATAGTTTAGTACTATTTTGCCATATTGCATTATATGAAGGCTTATGGGTTTGTTAATAAAATTATTTTTCCTTTTTAATAAGGCCTGCTATTTTATAATCCTGCATTTCACTGGCTAACATGAGCTTCAACAAGTAAAAATAAGTCTCAGCTGCTTCCACTCTAAAGAATACTTCTGACAATAATATAAGCAACACTTTAGACAGGGGAAAAATCAGTGCCCTTGCAAAGAAAAAAAAAAAAAACAAAACCAAAAAAATCAAAAAAACCTAAAACAAAGAAAGGAAAAAAACAAAACAGGATCAAGAAAAGGAAAAAATAAAGGGAATTGGATATTTACTTCAATCATGTAACAAAATTTAAAAATTTTGATTTTCTGTTGCTTGAGCTTGCTACCTTTCTCTAATTTGACTACTTTTCAAACACTATAGCTTGAAGGAAAGTAATTTCCATTTTTCTCTACCCTGTAATGTCTAAGAGCCTAAAAATTTTTTTAAATTTTTTTTTTATAGGTATTGACTTAAGGTCAGGAGTGACACTAGCAAAACGTATATTTTCAGGTATAATAGCAATCTCATTCTGTAAAACTATCCAAAGTGTGAAAAATTACGATTAGATTTTTGTCATATATTTAAAAAAATATATACGTAACAAAGATGTTAACTTTTAATTAGGGAACTGTTTTATACTCCTGGTTTTAGGGGTTTTTTTTTTTAGGTAGTTAACATTTGTAGATGATTGATTAATTAGGAGGAGCAGGAAGAACTGTGGCCAGCTTTATAAACTTCTGTTGAACTCTATGCCAAATCATAAATGCAATGTCAGATGGAAGATATCAGTGCATTTTTTCTCCTATCTGTGATCCCCAGAAATAAATTGTTTTGTGTTTGGCAAGCATAAGCCTGTATTTTTTTCTGCATTTTTAATGCATTTTGTACAAAGTAATCCCATATACCCAATTGGGTATATGGTATATACCAATATTGAGTTAGTTGTATCTTCCTTTTTTTTGAAACTCATTCATTCCAGATTTTGTTCTATTAGTTAGTGATTTCCTCTTGTTAAAATTGTATGACTCTACTATTTTGCTCCCTTTATCTGTTCTTCCTGAACTACATATTTACACAATTTTTTTCACACTCATTTCAATTACTGAATATGGCTCTGTAGTCATGGTCAACTACAAGAAACTGTTGTCCATTTGTGACTTTGTCTTCATATATCTCATTATTTGGTAGGTTGCCTGCCATCATCTCACTTTAATCTGTGTGCCAGAGCTTTGCTTCCTAATATTCTTCATTGATACCCATGATCTTATGCACAGATTTGGTCAGGAGTGTATTTTTTGTTTCTCGCGATGATGCACATATCTAGTGTTCCTGTCTGTGATTCCTAGAACATCTTGTCTTTACTGTGGTTATCCTATAGATACTCTACTTAGAATTTGAATAAGTAACTTGAAAACTGATCCCAGTTCTCTTCACAGACCCTTCCTTCTTATTCATTTTTGATTACTGTGGACAACATACCCTTTCTTTTCAAGACTCTAATTTGTCTGTTAAATTGCATAGCCAATCTGTGACATTTCAGATTGCATGAATCCAAACTTTGCTCTTTGTTTATAAAATTCTTCGAATGCTTGTTCTTCATTACAGGTTAGCAAAGTCTTATCTTTGTCCTTAACTTTCATTTCTTCAAAAAACCACTTTCTCAGTCATTTGTCTAAAAACTTTCTCTGGTCACACCACTTGAATTTAATTGCTTTCTAACTCTAAATCTTGTCAAATGCAAAATGTTGTCCCTGCTCATTAGTTTTCTGTACTTAAATTCCTTTTCCTAGAAGGAATTTTATCATGTTGTACTCACACCTTTTGTTAATGATTATAATTTTCCTGAATTATGTGTGATCCCTTGCATGAAGAAAGCTCCTCTTAAAAGCATTTGAGCTTTTTTATTCCTTTCCAGTCCTTTTCATAGAATCTGTCTTGATTGTCAATTTATAAATGCTAAAGATTATAGTTGGACATATGCTGTACCTTATCAATTATGAGTTAATACCATTTTCCCTTTCCTGATTTTTAAGAGTAATTACAAAAACATAAAAACAAAAGGAAATTGAAATATCGGAATAGTTTCTGTCATTATGTATATATGTTCACTTTTGCTTTAAACACTGATACTTTTCTCTTACTGCTTTAAACACTTTCTTCCATCTCTTTTTCTTCTAGAGTATAGGTCAACATGTTTCCATTAGTATCTGCTGCCATGATGTTCAGTGGTGAGGAAAGTAAAGGGGAAGAGGAAAGAATCTTGATATGAATATCAGCAGCTATTTCTAAAATCATCATTAACCTAGAATAAAGTTCTTAAATTCACCAGTAAAACTGAAGGATAATATTATTGATGCAAAAAAATACTTTTTTTTTACCATTTGCAGATTTTTTTCCTGTTACTCTAATTGTGTAGAAGATTTAATGATAAGGATTACTTGATGTATGTAAATTAAATATTGTTATATTGTGCTTATATAATGGAATGTTTAAGTGCAGAGGAAGAACACTTTTCTAAGGTGCTGCTGATGACGTACAAGAAGTATGTTACTCTTCTGAAAGCTATGCTATGTGGACTTTGAATTTTGCATTAATAACTGACATGTAATTAAATTATGAAAATACATGTTCAGCACATAACATGAGATACTTAATCTTTTCTATAATAGATGACAATTCTCACATTCAAATGTTTTGGTTTTAGTTTGTTTAATGTATTAGTCATAATAATGAAGGCATTTTCTCCCTTTGTTAGTAAAATACTTCAGGCTTAGTGCAGAAAAATGTCTTTATCTGAATATCAGGTATGTACATATAGTTTCTGTTTTGTATTTTCATACATTACAGTTTGGTTTGCAAGGTCATGATATATAGAATATATTTCTAGAAATGCAGAAACTTTGACTTTTCATATTGCTGAAGTGTTTCAATATATAGCAACCTCTTTTTCCTTCTGCTATGTGGCTTGTAATAGTTATTTTATGCTGATTTAATGTCTTGAGAATACTTTCAAGGACATCTTTGATTAGATTGATCAAACCTAATGAATATGTATATGTATTGGACTAAATTGTAGGTTATTTAAAAATAAACTGTCCTGTGTGTATCACATTATAGTAGATTGCAATGAAAGACTAAGGCCATCTATTCTAAATGGGAGATCAAGGAACTTTAGCTAAAGTCTGTTTAAAAAGTATGTAAAAATAAAAAAATAAACCCTGTAATTCAGAACTTTAATCATATATTCTGAAATTTAAAATTAACCTTTTTTACTTACAAAGAGGTACCTTTTTTTTTTTTTTTAAATTTGAAGAAAGAGACCTGGACATTAGGGGACAGATGTTTTAATATGAGTTAAATAAAATGTGTTTGCTCTGTGAACTTGTTGCTAGTTGACACTCATTAGCACTTTTCTTGAAATTAGAGGAAGGTACACATAGAATTGTCTTAGTAGAAGCATGCTGTCTTTAGAATACTGCTTTTAGATAATATCTTAGTAACTTAAGAACTTTTCTAGCAGTCTGTCTGGTATGATGCAGTGTAGGACGTTAATCATATGTGTTTAACTGAAAGAGCTCTTCCTCCTTTCTAATGCCTTTGTTCATCCCACTTCAAAATATTTGAAGTACTACAGGAGCACTCTCCTGACAGGTGGCATTGTGAAATTTCTTTATTAGGTTTCAATAGAGGCTCTGTTTTTTGAAGTTAGCTTTCTACTTGTCATTCCTGAAAGCCAAGTAGGACTTTAAAGACTCAATCATTCAAAAAAAAAAAAAAAAACAACATTCCATGCCAAATTTATGTTCATACACAAATTGTCAATTAATTGTAAAAGGTACTTATTTTTAAACTAATTATATCCTGAGCAATATTTCTTTGATAAGGCTTTCAATAAGGCTTAATTTGTTGATATTTATTGAGCAAGTCTCTTTAGGATGACCAGGCTGGGATGGTTTCTCAGCTTGCTGTTACTTCAGGACCGACAGAAATAAGAGACAGCAAAAATTATATTCATTAAATCACTTGCTAAATATCCAGAGCACAGAAATCATACTTGCTCTGTGGACATAAAGATTTTACTCCACTGGGAAGTCTCACTGTGACTGTAGTTCAAGCAGGCATTAAAACTTAAAATGGAAAATTAATATGTCATTTGATCAAGAACAGTTCCATAGTTGTGAAATGATGTAATATATAAAAATTATAAAAATTTTATATTGATAAATTTTCCTAATAGTATATTAATTATTAAATAAAACCTTAATTAATTGCTTGCAATTAAGGTATTTTAAGTGATTGCCATTTTTGAAGTTAGCTTCATTTCTATTCCTGATTGCTACAAGATACGTAAACATATTTAGAATAAGTTTCACCCAAATATTAGTGAACTGAAGTTTTTACAGTAACCATTTGAGAAGTAACAGAGTAGTTAAAAATCTTTTATTTACTTGGTCATACTATCCAATGCTGCATAACAAAAAATTTTAAAAGTTATATTGAATTGTATTTATTCTATAAAAATCACATCCAAGTGCTTGTTTTGTCAGACTTTTAGCAGAAGTGAATATGTTTAGATTGTGGAGTTTATGGGTTCTTTATTGTAGCTAAATTAATCAATGTATCAGGACCATAAAGAATGAACCAAGAAACATAGGGGGGTGAGAAGGCAAAAATTAATCTGTAGATATGAATGTTAACTACAGGAAATGATTTTTGAAGTAGTTGGCAACATAAGGTTTATTGTTTTCAGCAAATAATTTAAATCTAAAATAAACTGCCCGATGACAAAGGTAAACAATGGTTAATATAAACCAGACTAATGTTTTTATCCTTATGTAACAGTGCATGGATGTATTTTGTACAGATGACAGACTCTGATAACAAAGGGTTCATAAACTATTAGATATGGAAAATAAATTTTTATGAAGTATTGTATATTGTCTGAAAGATTTGTTTTTAACTAGGAATTCCACAAGGAATGGGTATTTCCACGGAAAACTTCATAAAATTTTGTCAGTTTTAAAATAGAAATGTTGTTTTTGAGTGTTCTTTACTTGATTTTAGTTTTTTTTTTCTTTCTTTTTGGGTACTTTGGTAAATTAGTAGCTGTAAATAGAATAGAATATTTTAATTATTGTTTTAAGTAATGCATTTACACAATTTTGTGCAGACTTTTTTCGTTATGACATTAGGATTATCTTTCAAAGGCAGTGTACTTGATATAAATATTATTGAAAAACTACTTATGTATAAATGTAATTTATGGATTTCATATGAGCATATCTTTACTGTAACTCTTTTCAAGACCATTGCTTTTACGTTCACGTTTAACTTTGTAGTCATTAAGATGACTATTTAATACATTTAAAACCTTTTTCCACATTTGCTTTTAGTTAACTTCAAGCAGTTACAGCATATTATGTTTTATGTAGGCATATTTGTGCAAGTGCAGTTATGTTTGTCTGTCTGCTTGCATAATATCGACTTTTTAAAATTCTCATTCTTTCACTGACAATTGCATCCTATTTTGTTTTCTTGCTATATTGAACTTATTTATATTTTAAAATACACTCAGGTAGAACTTCCTTCAAACCAGAATAGCTTAAAAAGTTATTGCTAGCCAAATGAAAAGAGAGAATCTGTGTGACCTGTGTAAGTGAAATAGCACTCAGGTTCTCTGCATTCATGCTTTACATTCTCTCTCATCTGTTACAGAGATGTATCTTGATTCCTCAATTCTATCTTCTTGTGTAATGACTTAGAAGACATAATGTCTGTCCTGATCAATTTTGCAATGACCTTGTTCTGATTAATGAAATCGGATGTTGGGAATAATTATCCCTTAAATTACACTTCATGTGTTGAGTTATGTTTTTAACACGAGGTCTAACAATGTGTAAAATAAAAATTGTATTTCAATAATGGCTTACTCAGGCTGTATAGTGATTGCTGCTTTCCCTGAGGAAGAAAGCTCAGTATTCAGGAAGGACCATACCATGGGTTGAACTTGAATATCTGTATTTTCTGCATATGTGGCAGTAAAGGTGAATACATAAGCAGATTGCCTTCTGCTGAAACCTCTGATTCAAGTCCTCACCATCAGTATGAGTTTTTGAAGATTTTCGCAGTCAGAAGTATGCCCATTTGTGATAAAGTGAAATGTATACAAAGGTGACAGAAACTCTGCTACTTAGCAATGAATACTTGCAAAAGAACCACCATCCCCTTTAATGCATTTTTCAACTTTTCTCCATGAAACTTCCTGTATTAAAGAGAGGATGAATCAGTCGTTTCCTCTGCCTTCATGATTTTGCAGATATTTGACATTTAGCACAAATAATTTCCAGATTTTGAGAAGTGTAAGCTTACATTAGTTCTGGTATTAGAAGCCAGCCTATAGCTTTAACTGTGTCTTCTGAATATTTTCCAATTGTAGTGCTTCATTTGGAGGCAAAGGGAGGGACCACGGATGAGTCACCACATACAAACACATTTGTGTCATCGTATGTCATCTCACACCCTTTTCTGGTTTATATTCCTTTCTTAGAAATTATTAACGTTTGACTTTTCTCTTTGGCTGTTAAAACTGAGTCAGCTTTTTTTATAACGTAGTCCAAAATTTTGCACTTGAATGAGTAAAATAATAGACAGTTCTGAGTCCATTATTTTTCAGTGTGAAATTAGAATTGTTTTCTCTCATTTATACATCACATTTGTGTACATGGAATGACATTTGTCATTCTCTTACACAGTCACTTCATTCTGAGACTTTGGTTCTTCACTATGACATGCATCTTCATGACCTAACAACCATCATCAAAACGACAGAATCTTCAGCACTGATCTCTACTCCTATTTTCCAGATTTTTGACTACATATGCCTATAACACTATACATGATCTCTCTCTATCATGAGAATGGATAGTTTAGCTTTTCCCTCGTTAATTCATTAATTCTTCCATGCAAGGGCTTTTCTTCTTAATCTGTAGCACTTCTGTTTCCAAATAAGCTTTTGGAGAGGACATTTTTAGAAACTGTTTAGAAAGGAGAGAGTAATTGAATCACATAATTGAATCTTCAGATTTTAGGAAGTAATTTAGAACATGCAGAAAAAAAGTTAGAACATATATATTCAGAACTGTATGATATATTCTTCATGTATCTACATTGTGGAGCAGCTTTGTCTTCTAATCTGCGTTACTACTACATTCTGTCAAAGTCTGTAGTCAGAAATGGTTCATATTTTAGTATATCTTGCATGATTCTTACATTGTTACCACTACAGTGCAGATTCCATTCAAATCCAACAAAATTCTCTTAAAATTTTTACGCAGTAATCTTGCACTCTTTCCTAGAATCATTTTAATAAGTATTGTATTTCTTTTTGTGATCTCATTTTTCCTCGTAATTACTCTGCAGAAGCTACTTGAGACAATTTAGAAAATATAGTTCTGTATAATTTCAAAGTAAGCTTCCCTTAATTCTTTAACCTAAATACTGAAAGTACAGAAATACTTCTATATTATGTCATAAAACCTGTTAAATTAAAGATTTCTTTTGTGCATAAGAGTAAATATTCTTTTTATAGTATCTGGTATGGCTAATATAATAACCTTTTAAAATATCTTCTTCCAGCAAGACAATTATAATTATTTTACTGTTTGCATATAACTTTTACTGATCTTTTTCTCCTTTTTTTTAGCCATATGATTTATTTGCTAATTCTAATATTAATTCTAATGCTAATTGAAAAACTTATTTGGCTTATAGTCCTAATGTTTTTTATACCGTTTTATTATGTTATTGTAGCTGTAGTTTGTTGAAACTTTATCTGGACTCTTCTAAGTATTAAGGCTTTTTACTTTTTGTAGTACTGTGTATGTATGACAAATTTGCCAAAATAAAAGTTTGTATTTGGGCAATAGCAAACAGTTTAGAATATTCTACTTTTTCTAATACCTGTCATGCCAATGTTTCTTTATACTGTGTTTCCACATTAAGAAAATGCTTCATTGCCACTGACAACCAGGTTTGTTATCAGAAGAGTTACAGTTTATTTATAATCTGTTGTTGCCTTAAAAGTAACTTAGATTCAAGGCTTTACCTTGCACTTGTCTACACTGAGTTTTATCTTTGTCTTCTGATGAAAGGCCTTTGTATTGATATATAAGTCATTCTTAACAGCAGTAGTGTAAAAACCAGGAGATGTCAAAACATTAAAAATTATTCCTGGATGACTTTCAACATTATATTTGCACAGCTTAAAAAAAAAGGAAGATTGATAGCCTGAGTTCCTAGTAATAATCAGTTTCACTTTCACAAATCACATTTGTATAGATACTATGAGAAAAATCTTTACCCCGTAGTTGAGGGAGAGGTTATGTCAGACTATGGCAAGAAAAAGTGCTGCAATACACTGAATTTCCTTAAGAAAAAGTGGGCATGATGGTGCAAAACCAAAAACTAAATCCATGCAAGAACAAAATTAAATACAATAAGTTAAGAGAACTCTCAACCTGATTTATGGAGTAATTCAGTTTAGGAGGGGTATCAGAAGATCTCTAGTCCAAGTTCTTTCTTCAGGCAGGGTCAGCTGTGCAGGCAGACGAGACTGTTGATGGCTTTATCTTACTGTGCAGCTTCTCTGCAACATTTTCTAGTGCAAGAGAGTCCTTGTAAGGAAAAGGTTAAGTCTAATTGGAACCTCTTGTTTCAATGATGCCCTCCTGCCGTACAACACTGCAACGAGCATAAGTTAATCTTCTTTATGACTTTATTAAGGACCTGTTTTGGGGTCCTTCTGAAGCTGCCTGTTCTCCAGTCTTGATGAAAGAGGCTGAGTTGCTTCAACTTCCATTTTTAAGAGCAAGTACTTCATAACCTTACCTGCCTTGGTGGCACCCCACCTTGCTTTAGTTTATTAACATCTTCATTGTACTGGAGGACCCAGACCTGGACTCAGTTCTCTAAAAGCAATCTAACAGCTGCCAGATGAGGAGGGAAAATTGTTTTTATAGCTCTGCTCCAGATATTTACCTTTGTCAATATAGTTCAACTGAAGCACAACAAGGATTGATTAAGACAAAAGTAGTGAATATTGAAATACTTTGTAAAAATCCATACATTTAAATCTGTTGTTTCTAATAGTGCAAAAATTACAGAATCAGATCTCTATCTAAGATTCATGTCTGTCAATGTCTGTGAAGGTGTAGGGGCACCACAAATTGTTGGAAGGAAAATTCTAAACATAAAAGAGAATACAGGGAAATTTAAAAACTTGTCAGTTTTAATAAAACCTGTATACTGTCAATGCTTGACTCTGTGCCTTAAATTTTTTGCTGTGTTATTTCCTGTCAGCTTAAATGGGTTCTTAGATATTTGCAGAGCTGGTACTTGTTTATTGCCATATTAGACTGTGCTCGTGAATTAGGATGTACCTGTTGTCCTGGATGCAAAAGCTGAGTGAACTCTGAGTCATGTTTATAATAATTGTGGCTGTATTTTCTTTTTTTTTTTCATTTTAGTGTGTATGCATTGAAGAAATAGGCCTAAAAATGCACCTACTTTATTGCTAGCATTGCTACTTCATCTCAAATAGCTGCTATTAGTTATATTTCTATATAAATCCTTCATCCAAGTGTCAGTTGTAGGTTTGTTTGGGTCTTGATCTTCCTGTGTATGTGCAGTTCTCTGTGGTATCTGTGTGCAAAAGGCTTTAATGCTTTTACATTTTCTTACCTACAAATATTTGACTTTTGGGTATTGTTACTGTTCTATAGAAGAAGCAGACCATCTCTTTTCATGCTTTTGCAGCATATAGCATGGCGGTTTCTCTTCTAAACCAAGGTCCTGCTTCTGAAAATCAGTAGTAATTAATCAGAAATCATGACTTGAAGTGGTATAACAAAAGGTGTTTAGTAGTAGAGGCAGCCTGTTAATGTTTTAGAGGAAACCTTGAGAATTTTATATAGAAATACCCTAGTAGTTGTGGTCATATGAATCAGGAAAATCATAATTGCTTTCTTGGATGGGATGAGGTATCTACAGTTTTCATTTAGGAAGAAATTTTAATCTTGATTTCCATTATTTTGATATTCAACAAAAGTATTTGATTTTTTACTGTAATTTTTTATTTTGTTCTGCTCCACAATTGTCTTAACAAAATTTATTGCATCCTCTAGTATTTTTCTAGATACAGCAGATGATCACTATTCTTTTCATGTCAACAAAAAATGCTTATTTCATTTAATATATACAAAGGATGTGTTCAGCCTTTAGACTTTAACAGAAACAAATACCAATAGGGAAAAGAAATATTGCAATCCCAAGAAAGGAATGAAAAGTAATAAACATAATTGTGACAGTGTAAGAGCCATTTTGGAAAGAAAGGAAAGCTTTCCTGTGCCTTCAAATTCATTATTAAATAAGATTATTTTATTTTCTTCATAGCATGGCTTTCAGAAGTCTTAATTTTCACACCAGAAGGCATTCCAAAAGTGGGAAAGGAAACCTATCATCCCAAGAACTAAGATGCAATTGCAGCATGGGGGGAGGGAAGGAATCCATTATGGAGATCTTGTGGATAATTTATTATGGAATTGAATGCCTATTTAAATACCTAAAGAAAACAAAAATATTTATTATATTGGGGCTTCTGAAATATAAGGAATTGCCAATTTTATTTTGGAATAATAGTAGTGATCCCTAGTGAAAGTTCCCAAGAAAAGATTTAAAATTGTCAAGACCACTGAACTATAAGCTGATGCTGTACTTGTCTTTTCATAAAGGCACAGTCTGAATATGTGGACCTCCAAAGGTGGTGATGGGGACAAAGGTGACACTGAGAATCTCAATGTCACAATGAACTGTTAGAGATAATCCCCTTTCCCGTTATAAAAAAGAAAGGAGGGGGATGGAGAGAAAAAGTTTGTGTCTTTGGCTGTGTCTGCAAATTTGAGCATGCCCAAGTGTGTCCTTGGGCACTGAAGTGGTGGAACTTGTGGTCTTTCCTGGGACAGAGCGTTCTGTTCCAGTGTCAGCCACCCCTGAACAATTTATGGCATGGCTCAGCTGTCAGGACATTACAAGGATTTTATCCAGTAGCCAATTTGAAAAATTCCCTGTTTCCTGGCTAGGATCCCCAGCGCAAGAAGGACATAAATTTGTTGAAGAAAGTCCAGAGAAGGGCCGCAAAGATTCTCTGAGGGCTGGAGTGCTTGTGTGAGGAAACGCTGGGGGAGTTGGGGTTGTTTAGCCTGGAGAAGAGAAGGCTCGGGGTGACCCTGCTGTGTCCTTTCAGTGCCTAAACGGGGCTACAGGAAAGCTGCAGAGGGACTTTTTAAAGAGAATATAGTGACAGAACAAGAGGCGAAGTTTTCAAACTGCGAGAAAACAGGTTTAGGCTCAATACTAAAAAAGAAATTATTTTCTGTGGGAGTGGTGAGGCACTGGCACAGATTGCCCAGAGAAGTGATGGATGTTCCGTTCATGGAAGTGTTTAAGGCCAGGTTGGATGGGGCATGGTGGAAGGTGTCCTTGCCCATGACAGGGAGTGTGGAACTAGGTGATCTCTAAATTCCTCTCCGACCCAACCCTTTCTGTGATTTTTTTGTCATCTTGCTTTTTTAAATGAGAACGACCAATTAACTAACTGAGAATGCTGGTCCTTGCTAGCTGATCTTGATGCCCAAGAATTGTCATAGTTGAGGCTATGAATTTCATATTTACAAATTTTGTCTAATAAAGATATTTTTCTCTGTTTATCAGTTCTGAAGAGAGAATAGTTCAGGTGTATATATAGTTAAATGCATGATTATTCTGTTATCAGACTTATGGTGGTACATATGCTGAAAAAAATTCTCTCCTTTACTTTTGTAGCTGTTCCCATGGCTAACAAAAAATTTGTGGGTATCGTATTTTTTTTTATTTTGAAGGAACATGTCAGATATTATGCTGAAAAGTCCATGATAGGTTTAGGAACTTTGTTTTTCCAGATCTCATGAACATTTCTATTTTGGTTTGGTTGTTACTTGAAACTTGCTGTAGATGATGTGGTACACTGAACTTTCCAGGGGTTGATAGTTGGTCTGAAAGTTGGGAGTTAGTATGAAAATTCTTACTGATCTGATTTCCCTATACATTATGTCTGTTTTAGTGTAATCCAAGTAATACTGTTTACCAGAGCCCATCACAAACAGAAGGAAATTGTTTGTAAATTTAAGTTACACATCATGAATTTTTTTTTACAGTGAAAATATTCTATGCTTATTTATGGCTTTGTGGTTATTTTGGTCAAAACAACTTTTCTGTAGCCAATTGGACCTGTTTTTTCTACCATCTGTGTGTCTTTGGAGTGTTTCTTTTTGTGGTTGGTGCTTTTGGCCTATCAGGAACAGAGCTAGTTTACTAGAGTTCCTTTCAGCATTTGCTCCATAGAATACTGTTGTCACATTTTCAGAGGTTGTTGCAACATTAATTTGCTTACTTAAAGTCTAATTTTTGTTTCTTTGGATTTTTTCCCCATGTGAAAATCCTATTGTTATTGTTTATTAAAATCGTCCCTACAGACATTAAGCTCTAACCTGGCTTCCAGAGAGATTTAAATAGTAATTTATCTTCCTCATTGCTACATAGGATCCTTTGCAAGGTTTATGCTCACGTAACATTTTTTATTTTAAATAGATTTTGAAAACTTGCTAAAGTATTTTTGAGAAAAATAAAAAATTGAGAAAAATAAACATTTTAATTAGTTAGAATAACTTTTTTAATTTATACGTTTCAGAAATGTCCATTCAAGGAAGCTGAATCTATTTTCATGCACATCCAGACTTGAGAATTGATAGCACTTTATCTTATGTTGTTATTGCTGTTTCTCTAAAGACAAATAGGATGAAGCACATTGCTTTCAGTTTTTCCAGTGCTGTTTTGTTGAAAATGACAAGTCCTTTGTCAAAGCAAATAGTGGATATGCTGGCACCAGGTATGTCCTCTATATTTGTAGCACTTTAAAAACGGGATGAGAGGATGCAGAATGCCTTCAGTCTGCTTGTTCTTTAAGAGGAACCTCAAATCACTCACTACACTACTTGTGACAGGTTCTGAATTTTCCAGTACATGTCAAACTGTGATGGTGACTGTAATCTCAATACTGAATTCCAGACCTCGTCTTTACTGGAGAGATAACAATCTTGGTAACATTAAGCTTATTTCTCACAGTAAAATCTGTGTGTTTCATTTATCCCAATGACTTGACAAGTCGCTCATCAGTCGTTCCTCTGAAGCTGAGGAACCATTAGAGCATGTAATTTTCTAAACACAAGCCCTCCAGTACTAAAAATAATATAGATGTAATTTAAAGCTCTACTATTCATACATCACTACTTACAGGAGTTGTGTTGGGACATTCAGTAATTTCTGTCTAGGTAAATTGAATTTTCCACTGAGAAAAGAGACAAGTTCACTTGGTGACATGATGACTTCTCAAGTGTAAATCACTAGCATGTGGTCAGGGCAAAAGATATTTGTCAAGACTGAAGAAGAATGCTGTCACATTATTCTTCAGTTCTATGAAAAAAGTTAAATGATACTCTGTTCAAAATTAGAATGGTTTTTCATTCATACCTAACCCTTGCTTTATTTTGAGTACTTTGATTCTCCATGTATGCACCTTTCACAATGTCCTGTAAAATGCAATATATGTGTATTTTGTTGAGTGTTTTACTGTCTCGTTTTCTTTTCTTCTGTAGAAATGCCTCTGATATTTAATAAATATTCCCTTTTACCTGTTTTTGAGAATTGTTTGGGAGTTTTAGAACCTTTTCTAAATTATACTCCAAATCACACTATTATAGCCCAGTGTGAACCTGTAATAGATGAACAGGAAGGGACAATACCACCCAATGAGTTTGTGTGCTGTGGTAGATGCATTTTGTGAGTTAAAGCATTATTATCCTAAGAAAACATTCTTTTCCATAGATGCTCTCACTTACTATTTAAGTCTCTCTGGAAGCCAGATGAGAGCTTAGTGTCTGTAGGGATGGTTCACTTTAGTATGGAAAGCTATATAGCTTGCTGCCATTTCTAGTGTGTTGTGTGAAAAGAACACTGAGAAATTAGATGGAAGGTACTTAAATCTTAAATACTTAAATTATATAATCTGTTTTCTCCTGAAACCTAACTGTTGAGCTGGATTTCTTTTAATCTTCATTATCTTGTGAACACATGGTTCTTGAGTTTAACTGAGAAATGGGTGGGTAACCTATTGTATTCTTTTTATTCCTGTTGAAGGCAGTGAACTGTGTTTAAGTCAGGGGACCAGTTTCTGACAGATTTCAAAGCAGGCTTTTAGGCTGCTTTACTGATCCATACTTACATGTGTAACATCATCCTGAAAGAAAATCAGGAGAAACTCAAGCTCTAGTATATTCTTATGCCAAATTTTCCCATGCCTAATGTTATTTTGCCTAATTTTCTCTGTTACATATTTGCTTGTTATTATTTTGCATGTCTGGTTTCTTTAAATACATTGCTATTTTGTCAGAAAAATATAGTTTCTCTTTCTTCCTCAGTTTTGCAAGGATGTGAGAAACTGAAATACAGGTGTGCCTAGATCTGAATAAGTAGCTTGTGATGAGCATGTCTGTGTTTTGTAACTAATTATTCCAGGAACTCTCGTGGCTAAAGTCTCCAAATGTCACTGTCTACCTGCTCATCCTAATTTCTGCATGTTTCCTCCTGTCCAGTTGAGTAGGTTATGTAGATCTTATATTCAGCTAATCAGATTCAATGCAATCCCACTCTTTCTGACGAAAAGTCAGGTCTGTGATTTTCTTTACCAGCTCTTGGGAAGTAAAGACATACAAGCATAGAATATTTGTGTTGTAAATCCAAGTTTCATTCTCATCATTAGTGACACAGTTATGCAGATTTGTTTCTGACCTTTACAAACATTTTTTCTTATTGCTAGTTACTTATTCTTTAGTTATTCTTTCTTTGTAGTATGTTTAGGAATACTTGGGCTCTACAAGAGGGCACTTCAGCATCTTAAAACTGTTTTTATGGAAAAGGATGATAACCAATTTGTACATGAGTTGAATATTAAGGAATTCCTTATATTTCTGTGTTGACATTCTCCTTATTGATAGTTTATTCCCATTGTCCTATTGCAAAATAATGTTGTGAATGAGAATTAGTCATTGTTAACAAGCCATAAATGAGTTAATGCCGTCCCCATCTGATTATTTGTCGTTCTGAGATGCTGCCTTCACTAACTTTCTGGACACATCTTTGTTTATATTTAAGATACTAATACACTCAACTTCTCAAGTACCTCTTGATTATGATTTCCTATGGTTACTTGTATGGAATGAAATCTGGAAAACTATCAAGAAAACTGCCACTCTAAGATTAGTTTTTGGTATATATTTTTAAGACCAAGGTTCTATATGCAAAGTCCTGGTGAAACAACAGCTCTAAGGTTTTTGTTTGTCAGCAGCTAGTAAAAAACAAATTCAGTGGGGTGGTAGGGTTGGTATTTATGGTAAGCTACTTCTGTAATTTAAAGAAATTTTAGTTTGAGATGTCATCTTGAAATTACCATAGAACTTTAACTGTAGTGAGGACTGAAGTCTTATGCAGGATTTTTAACTGGAAAAACATGTGCTGCTCATGTATAGTTGTTTTTGTCTTTGCCTTAGGAAAGACAACATTCCTCTGTGGTTTGTAATAAAATGTTTATGAGTGAAAAACTATTATTTCCAATAGATGATGATGTGTTCCTATAAACAAAATTCAGTATGAAAACCAAACAAATTGTGTAGTGGAAACCACTAAAATTGACTTTAGGAACACTAGTCAAAGTCATAATATTAAAAGTTTGTTTATATTGCTGTGCGATTACAGTATTGATTTGATTTTAAAAGGCTATGTCGTTAGTATTGTTGGAGATAACCACTAAAGGTTAGTTGTGTATTTCATTTGGTTTCCTACTTTGTAGCAGAGCAATGTTGAGAGAGTTTAAACTCTGCTACTCAGCATAGTCTGATCTTACACTCACCAACCAGTCTACTTTTGTGTCTTCTGGCTCCAGACTGCAGTGAGTATTTGGGAGCACAATCACATCAAAGAGAATACTTAAAGAGGGATTTCCTCTAATGCATCTGTATATGTGATAATTATTTCCTTTTAGATACCACAGTTGGCATTATGTTTTTAGAAATAGAAAATTTATGGGAAAAAATACCTTAAGACCATAAAAAACCTCAGATAAATGCTTTTAGTAGATTTTTTTATCTCCAAGTTTGTTTCACCCTTTCTAAATAATCTTGCTATTAAAAGCAGAATCATCTGGTTTTTGAATATGAAATTCAGTGTATTTTTCTACATTGAAAATAGACTGCAAAATATTTTGAAATACAAGGTAATATGGGCTCGTGTTTTCCATTGTAACTACTGCCTGTGAAAGGATGGTATTTTTCTACATATTTGACTATAGTCTTAAAAACAATTGTAGGAAATTCTGTTTGTCTACAACTTCTAGAAGAACTTCAACTAGAATATAAATTGTAATTCATTAAAAAAAAAGCCTGGAGTGGCTTTTATGTATAGTCATTTAATATAATGTTTCATATTTTATGAAACAATATAAATGCTTTTATATCCGTTTGTAGCCTTCTTGATAGATCAAAGCACTTGGCATAGGCCAAAACCTGTTAAACTTTTTCTGTTTATGGTATAAATTAAAACTCTCTGGAGTGTGGTTTGGCCTAAATCTGATTTATTGCTTTGCTTGGCGCTGCATCAGGCTGGTTGTGGTTTTCCATTCGTTTCCAGTTCAGTCGTCATGTTTTTTGATTTCAAATCCTTGCATTGCAGCTTTATTTGGGTAGTAATAACTTTCTTTGGTAAGTCTTCATTATAACATAGAGATCAGGCTTTTCTGGGTTTTTTTTTTTATTGTTTTTGTTCAAATTAAACTGAGCAATAGCTATTCATGCAAATGATGTATTTGTGTATTAAAATTTTGAATTTAGCTTCTCTAGTAACTTTTTATTTAGTGAAGACATTTTCTAGATCAAATCAATACAGGAAGAAGCTGCAATGAGAAACGTGGTCAGGATTTCCTATGGATAAATCTTATTGATGACAAAGTATAGGATGAAAGGAAGAGTGCACTAGATTTTGTCTCTTTTACATAAATTTCAACCATGACAATTAGGAATGCTTCATTTATGCTCAACTTTGTGTAATCTTTAGCTGATTTAGTTTTTTCACCTGATCTTATTGGTACCACATTTAAATAGTGGTTGTGAATAGTATTTCCTTCTACCAAAATTGGCAGATCTTGGCAGACCTTTTTATTTATTTTGACAAAACAAAACAAAAAAATCTATTACAATTGTATATGCTTATATGTGTGTCTATGCGAGTGAGAACATCTCTTGTAAGTTGGCTCATTCTGTGATGTTTTTCCTGTTTTGCACTTGCTTCATTTTTTTACTAACAGTTTTATTGAACCTCTTAGACAAGTTGTTTAGCATGGGTATATAATATTAAACAAAAAATGAGAAAATTGTACAGTTATCTCTAAGGGTGAATGTTATCCTGGTATATGAGCAGGTTTTATTTTTCAGTAATTCTGACTCACCCATCGATTTTTTTTTTATAAAAGAAGCTGCAAGGGTTACATGGGTTGCATCACAGTGGGAATATATGATATAAAGGTATCACACAAACACTTTCAACATAACTACACGCACACAAAAAAATTGTACTGCAGTAAATTAAGAAGCATTTAATTTAAAGTGAATCTCTTAGGACAGTGGTTGTGGGGTTTATATCTGGTCTTGTTATTAAGCCTAGCGATTAACAGTCTGTAGTTAGACACACTGTTTAATGCAGAGACCACTGAACTCATTAGAAGAGTTCTGTTTTGGATTATGCCTTTAGCAGTGCTTATCCATTCAAACATCCCTTACAATTTAATCTAAGTGGAGAAATGCTGATGTTTGGGGATTTGTTGACACACATCAATAAAAAGAAGTTCTGAAGCAAGAGTACCATTCCTTGACCTGTGTTATGAAAATATTTTATACTGCTTGTTCGTGTTGTTCTAGTCCTAAAGCAGATTATCCCAAAGACAGTTGTGATAAAATCAGCTGCACTGAATCCTCAATTTAAATTGTAAGCAAACTACAGATTGATTGTGGAGTAGGTGGGAAGAGGAGACACAAAGATATGAGAAGTTTATTTTAGACAGCTATTTAGGAATAAATTAGCAATTGCAGATATCATAAAACAACACATCAGATAGTTAAAATTATGGTAGCACAGATATTTAATGCAAGTTAATTTTGTGTCTTTTAACTGTAAGTTCTTTAAAAGCATAAACGAACAAATATTTGTTTGGAAAAATATACAGGTGCTTATGGAATAGGAAAATTAGTGAGTGTTCATGACTGAGAGTGAAAATGCCAGGATGGTAATGCAAAACAAATTACATGGTGAAAATATTTCATTTCATCCAGTAAAAAAAAGGTAGGAGACTACCAGGAAAACTAAACTCAAGAAAGTTGGGAAAGGACTATGAATAAGAAACTGAAGATGTAGAGACAGCATGTAAATGGATGTAAAAGTGACAAAGAGAATAAAAACTTAAGAAAATGAGCCAGCTGATTCAGAAATACAGCAAGGGAATGCGGACATTCAAAATTACTTTGATTGAATACATTAAGAAGAAAGCATTGCATGTTTGAAATGTTGCACAGAAATACTTCTGGATATGTGAGTTAAATATTTTCCACAGTATCCATTTGCCCAGAAAAAATAGAAATGAAAAAGCAAAAAGAAAGTAGTTATATTTGTATTTTATTTTTGATAATATAACACTGTACAGTTTATCAGTTTATAATAAATCCATTTTATAAGTGACAGGTGTGCTTTTATGCTATGGAAAATAACTCCAGCAAGCTGAAAGTCTCATTACAGGGACTTTCTTACCTGACTTTTTCAAAAACATAAATTATTTTCATCAAAATGAACTTCTGCCTTTTGCTTTCCCCCCCAGATTTTTGTTTTTAATTCTCCCCTCTTCCCATATGATAATGTATTTAAGTGGCAATTGCAATTTACAGTAAGCTTAGTTCTTGTACATGTGATGAGTGTATTCACCCTTTATTTAACCAAGTAGCTGATTCTGAGATTAACAAGGTCTGATTTTGTTTGTAAAAAGGCAGCACTGAAATGGATGGTCTGCTGTAGCTGATCCTGCTTGAGCAGGGACTGGATCAGGTGATTTCCAGAGGACCCCGGTAACTTTCTGTGATTCTCTGAAATACATACATGATGTGAGAAACAAAATGTTGTAAATAGAAACAGATGCATGATGAACATCTGTTTCCAACAGTGTTTAGCACTTACACAGCAATTACAAGGCCTGTAGTCCTGTATATTTTGCATTTGTTTTGGTGTTTTTTCCACCGTGAACACCTTGAAGAAGTGGCTTTCACACTGAAGAGCTTGGGGGGATTTTTTGGATTTTTTTGGGGAGGGTTTTTTTGAGGGTTTGGGATATATTTTGGTGGAGGGGGTGGGTTTCAGATCTAATCGAATTTAGTGGGGGGATTCATTTAATTTGTAATGTCTACTCATGTAAGTAAATATTTGAAAAACTTACAGCATTAATTATTTGTATTACTTTTTCTGTGCTAGTATTTTTTCTTCGCCAGTATTTTTTCTTCACTGCTGAGAAGCAGTGGTATTTTTTTCTAGTTTTTATCACAGTTTTGTGCTTCTTGTTTCCATGGTAACTTTTTCTTTTTTGCACAGTGCTTCAAAAGAACCAGAGGGATTCTGTGAGGTTTTTTTATTATTTATTTAATTGCATGAAAACCTAACTGAGTATGCTGTTCTGTAAAAATCCTCAAATATCTCAAGTGCAAATGTGGCTTTTAACTATTAAGGCATTATAGTTTTATCTTCCTACTTTTTTAGCAATCATCCAGTCTTTATTCTTTCATATTCAACATATTCTTTAAAAATTGTCTTTATCTATTTATTCTGCAATATTCCTATATTGCATACTATGGTGTCAGAGTAACTTAAAGCTGTTGAAGACAATCTGCAAATGCTTGCAATCATCTCCAATAATCTGACTTCTCTACAAATCAAGCCAAGTGCAACACTGAGCATGCACAATAAGTAGAATTTATTACTTTTTTCTGCAGTTCTAAAAGGCTAATATTCCACCTACTGTTAAGAATCTGACTAAATCATACTCTATTAAAATTACATATTCCTAGGGCATCACTGGAATATGCTGCAAACCAGAGAGTTTTCCTTCTGGGCTATTGCAAGATCTTTCTTGAACAGTTACATTTTATCTTTTCAAGCGAGGTTTTTAATGATACAGTATGGATGAGATTGGCTCCACTCCGAGAATAAATAAGGTAGAAAATAGTCGTTATATCTTTCTTCTCTTTCAGGCAGGTGAGACATTGAGTGAGTTCAAGTGGGGCTGGTTAGAATAGTAATTAACACTTCATCCTTCTGTAGAGAGAAACATAAAGAACGCGTAAATTAAGGAACTGAAACTGAGGGTTTTGTCCCTAGAGGCTTAATGGTGTGGTTTCATGGGTCTCTGATGTTAATTTAAATGTCACTGCCAAAAAGGTAGTCTTGCCTGAAGCCATGTATTTCAGTCCTTTCTTTGCATCATCAGTAGCATCTGTCCAGCTTTGCAGCAGGTCTCTTCAGCTCACTCATCCATTTTAAAATTATTTTTTTAAAGTGCGTTAGGAGGATTAGTTTGCAAGCTGATCACTGAGCTTATTTAATTCATTTTGAAGGCAAATGAGTACTTGTGCTGGAGTAAAAGATGTAGCCAAAACACCTGCTGTGGGCAGAAAAAGGAGATGTGTTCCCCACATAAATGTGTGGGTTTTGACCCTTCCCATCCCTAGCTGTCCCTCTGTCTCCTGGGAAATATTTTATTCTCAGAATGATTTAATACCGTGTCATTCCAATTCCAGCCCTCACCCCATCTCCAACTGCACCCCCACATGTAGGATACACTTCAGATTTCTAATCTTAATTTTTTTCTTTTATAACAGAAAATAGTAAATTTGAATACTTAATAGTTTAAATAGAGGCCAAATACACCTGGAGGCAGAACCATGTTAGAAAAAAACAAGAGAAAATGAACCTACCTCCTTATTCACTGTAGGTTATAGGGTGGATTTTTTTTTTTTCTGCTTGTATTTCTTTCCACTCCAATCATTTAAAATGCAGACCATTCTGGAACCGAAAGGAAACAACTGCTCTCTTCCATCAGAAGTACAGCAGACAGGCAAAATTCTTTCCTGTTCTCATAACTGTTCCAGGAAAATGTAATATGCCAAATGTGGATTAAACTGAACATTTCTGCCATGTTTCACTGGGGAGGAATTGCACTAACACGCCCAACAGAAAATGCAGAAGCAATACCCATTGGAGGATATTTTTTAGTTCAGGTGGGCTGCATGAAAGCTCAAGTATTTTAAAATTTTAGAGATGCAGCAGAATGATTAAGCCCATAAGGTGCAAAACTTGCAGTTGGAAGCCTGAATTTACGTGTTTTGCAGCTGTGCATAGGTACTGCAATGCCCTGTGTTCTGTTAGGAGGCAAACGAACAGAGCACAGGGCATTAGGAGAGTGTGGCTAAAATTAGGAAAACAATGCATTTGTCAGTGGGAACCATAATTAAAATCTAGTGCTTGGTATTTCAGAGACTTGGTATCAATTTTTCAGCAACATGGGTTGACTTCTGGTTTTGAGTGTTTTTGTTTAATTAGTGCAACAAGCATTTGCCAATGATTAAAACGGCCTGCTACATGAGGATATAAAAGGTGCTTTAAGAAATTTTAACTTGTATTTTCATTGCAAAAAAATTAAAAGTTTTATTAAAGTAATTTTTCTGCAACAGCTAATTATTAAAGGAGAATTTTTAGAGCTTATGTAGTACGTGCATAGAAGTGAGAGTTAATCACAATATTAGTGTTTTGGGAGATTTTTCATTATTTTGGTTTTCCTCTTGCTTTATAGTTACCTAGGATTAATTCCAGTAGGGGTTGATTGTATATAGTCAGGAAAACACACAATTACCCTGTTTACCAGTATGTAACAAACTCTATGGTAACATCTGCTTTTAAAGTTTATTTCTGATCATCCTGACTTTAACTGCTTGCCTTGGCACAGGAAAAGGGGAAATCTAGGCAGGAAACTAGAACAAAGAACCATGCAGTGACCAAAAATAAAATTCCATGTAAATACATGTTGGAGGAGGGAATAGTTTGTTAGGTGGGGTTTTTTTCTGCAGTTATTAGTGTTTTGGATTAATTAGTCTGAGTGACTTCTAAGTTAGATTGCCTGGGCTTTTTGTGTAGAGAATTTTTTCATCTGTCATTTTGTATCCTTGCCATTTAGATTAGATATCTCTTTCTTTTAAAATAAACTTGTGTTGGTTACCATACCACTTTTTAAAGATTTCAAAAGGAAGGTATGAGAGGAGTTGAATATGTTTAGACCTGCTGCACAATCATTGTCAAGATGCTGGTAGGGCACTTGCAGGCTGTGGGAATCCTGTTGAGGAGCAGCAGAATTGCTGTGCAGGTGGTGGGGAAAGATTAGTGCTTTGTGTGCACAAACAGGAAACAGGGTTTCAAAAGCGGGAAACGAGTCCTGAGCTGTGATAAACATAATTGCTGCTTCTTCTAGAACTGCTGAGCTTCCACTTATGCTCGTTACCATTAGGATGAAGTTGCATGTCTGTGGGCTGTGTGCTGAAGGAAAATGTGACAGGACAGCTGTGTACATGAAAGTGGTTGCACAGTTTCTTGACACATGAAAGGCTAGACTGTTTATTCTTGCAATATCGAGTTGGTATTTTTGTAACACCAAACAAAATAGTGGAAGTATCTCAAAAGTAATGAGTATGTAGAGACTTCTTGCTGTTATTACACTGAGAGGTGGATTGGAATAGGTCCTACTCCACTGATTTAGAAAAATATCTTCCCATCATAGTTCTAAAGGTATGATGTGTCTTTTTATTTGGAGAAATAAAACGTTGTGCTTTTGAATGAAAAATGTTTCTATATTGAAATATTTTTGTATTTATTCAATATAAAAATCAAGCAATAATTAATTTCAGTTCTGTTCAACATCACAACATAATTGCCATAATCCATTACTGTTTCTTTGTGGACCTCAGTCTAAGACAATTTTAGCCAACTCCTACTTCTAAAAAAATTGCAGGGCAGAACTGGAATGGGAAGAGGCGTTTGGCAATCCTGAGGATATAGCTGTGAGGAAAAGCCAGGGCTTCCTGGGGGAAGGTCATTTCCTTTTCCTCTGTAATCAACAGAAATGTTAGAAGAACAGTTGTGAATTGTGAGAAACAGGTTTTTAGAAACTGAGTTCTGAATCGATCTGCTCACTACTTTTAAAACCTGCACATTATCTGGTAGATTTTAATATATTGGTTGTGTATTTTGCTTTTTGTTGCCAGGAAAGGTATTGAAATATTTGTGTATGCAGAGATGGTTACATATTTGTGGTGTCTTGATTTTAGATGCAGTTTGGTAATTGTCATCATGTGAGCCAGTCCTCAGTCAGTAGACACTTGATAAAGTTGAAGAAATGAACAGAAAGATCATTAGTTGAAGGCGTTTTTCACATTTAGTGAAGTTGCATAGAAAAGTATAAATAGCAGGAAAATCTAAATGTTGGAATCTAAAATGACAGATTAAGCATTCATTGGTTTTATACTTTCAGGGAATTTTGCCTTAAATTTGTCATGAAAATTCAACCCCCATGAAATTCTAAAATTATATCTATTATTTGAAAAATACTGATTCTCTCAAAGTAGAATCTTAAATGCTCTAAACTGATAAATGAATCCCTAAATTGAGTGTTAATCTCTGAAGATAGAGGAGAAGTTTGAGAATTGTTAGGCCTCCTAAATCATTAACAGTGACATTGTCAGATCTTGAGTGCTTGAGAACTCAAGCCTGCTTGAGTACACATGGATTTGGTTAGGATAGAAGCGAATTGGTATGCAGTTCTTGTTCCTAAACAAGCGGGAGTGTTTTATGCAATTTCAGGGGATCATGCTTGGGTGGTGGTAGGCATCCAGTTTTAATTCCCTAGTAGCCTGCTAATGACTACAATTTCAGAAGACTGTAAGGAGAATTTGTTTTTCTAATTATGGGTGGAGCCATAACTTGTAAGACTGCTTAGCATTGCCTATTTAAGTGTGCTGCTTTTAGTTGCTTATAGTTTTTCTGACTGGCCATAAGTAACTTTTAGAAACACCTGCCACTTATGTCTAGACAGGAAACCCTATGAGGAGTGTCTGAGGTCACCTGTCTTGTTCAGTTTGGGGTACAGGAGATGAAGGGGAGACCTCAGTGCTGTCTATGGCTTCCTTACCGGGGGAAGAGGAGGGGCAGGCACTGATCTCTGTGGCATCAGTGACAGAACCCAGAGAACAGCCTGAAGCTGTGTCAGGAGAAGCTTAGTTTGGGTATCAGGAAAAGGTTCTTCCCTCAGGGGGTGCTTGGGCACTGGAACATCTCTGCAGGGCAGTGGTCACAGCACCAGCCTGGCAGAGCTCAGCAAGTGTTTGGACAATGCTCTCAGGCACAGGCTGGGATTCTTTGAGTGAGCCTGTGCTGGGCCAGGACTTGAGCTTTGAAGATCCTTTTTGTTGCTTTTTGTTATAGGATACTCTATGATTCTTTATTTACACTTGCATTTGTCAGCTCTGATTGGAAAACTGGAGAAGTCTAATAAGCACTTACACAAATTTTCTTCAGAGTGTATAACATGAGCAAGCCTAATTGAATTGTAGGCACCTGCATTTCCTCTTTAAGAATGACTGCTATTGATTAAAAACATTCTTGCAACTTAGTATGTTTATTTAACGTGAGTAATGACCCTGCCTGGGCTGATACATTAGTGCAAGCACATTGCTACTTGTACTCAAGTTACATCTGAGGGACCTAATCCAGGTCCATGCCAATGTTCAACATTCCAATGTAGTGAGTGCGTACTGGGAAAAAAATCTTGTAGGTGTGTCACTGAATTTCTGTAGTTAAATAATCTTCCAAAATTACGTAATGTCCAAACATCAAGACTCTGTGCACAGGAGATTTTCTTTGTAGAGCTTCAGTGGTGAAGAATGTGATTTTCTTCATGCTCTTAACTGTTATGTTTATGTAGCTAAACCTTTACTTTGGGTACTTGGCAATCTCAAAGTTAAGTTGTTCTTCATTCAAACCATCAAGCTATGTGTTTCTTTATCTTAAAAATATTCACCTTCAGAAATATACTTCTCGATTATACCCAAAGACAATATAATTAACACCTTAATTAGACATTTAGAATGATTTTTCCTTTCCATGTACATAGAGGATATAGTGCATGTTTTGAAAATTTTCTCTACTCTGTAACAGCTGTCTTATGGAGAGGGAAAAAACACTATATAGCTGTTGAGTAAGACATATTTCCCTTTCAATGACATTTTTAAGAGCAGGAGATTGAAATTTGGCAGATATGTACATGTAGAAAATGTATTTTTGTTTTCCTTGTTAAAATTTGTCTATTATAAATTTTATAAAAAGTTAATATGTGGTTATTAGATACATACTACTTTGACTACAATGTTATTGCATCTTTCTTTGGTCACACAGAATCAAAGAAAGGTTGGAAACGACATGTAGATATTTGTTAGTCCCTATGGCTTCTCAGAAGAGGTTTCAGCTAGAATGGCATCATACTGAATTTTGAATACAGTCCCTCATGAAAACTGCAAAACCTCTATGAACAAACACTTCCTGTGTTCTAACATTTTTGCACTCTAAAAGTTTTTTGCTTACCTTTTAACAGAATTTCCTGTTTCAGTTTGTGTCCATTGCCTCTTGTCCTTCCATTGGTTAAATCTCAAAGAGTCTGGGTTCATCTTCCTTCCACCAGATGTTTAAAGACTTTGAGAAGATACTGGTGAGGTTCTTCCTAATTCATCTCAGGATGTCATGGGTTTTTTGCTGCAAAGGTGTAATGCCAGCTCAAGGGCAGTTTGCTGTTGGCCAGAGCTGTGGGGCCTGTTCTACAAACCTGCTTTCCAACTTCTTGGTTCCCAACCTGTACCAAGGCAGAGGGTTATTTTTAACCTGTTCCTTTACTTACTAGTTGCAAAAATGGAACAAAAGCTGGGAAATATAACTACACTTTTAAGGCAGATGAGAGAGTCACGTGTTGCATAGAGTTGCATAATGTAGCTGATTAGATGAGGTTTCTTTTAATCTACATTTGAATATGCATGACTAATGAGCAAAATTGCTAATATTTGAAAACTAATTGGTTGGGATGTTTTTTTCTTCAGGCTCCTTCTGCATTACTAAAATTACTTCTCAAGAAATTTTAATTTCATCATGCCATTACTCATTTTGCAGCATGACATCATGCTAGTATGATCATTCGCTGTATCAAAAAATGGTTGATAAACTAGAGTAGGTGAAATGGAACAAGCAAAGTGCTGTTCTGATGAGGCAACTTGATTTCTGTCTTTTATAATTGACTTTGTGTTTGCTGGTTGGAGCTGTCAGAGAAGTAATTCACCTGACACGGCTTTGCCACATGCTCAGCATCAACCAAGAAAAAGCATCTCTTATACCTTGATATATTTTCTTATTTGTTCAGCTGAGATGCCTTTCATAATGTATTGGAGAATCTGACTTTTTTTTTTTTTTTTTACTTTTTTTCCCTCCAGATGACTACTTTGAGGAACTTAAAAACTTACTAAAAACTATTAGAGATATTTTCAGTGTAGCCCAATTAAGCAATCTCAATTTAATTTTAAACCTCAGTGCAGCTTTGAACTGAATGACAACTTTCTGTTCTTGGATTCAAAGACTAAATTTCAACTTTAAAAAAGCTTTATCTTAAAGATATATTCTTTATCTTAAAGAAGGATTCAATATTTTAGAAACTTATATTGGTACTATAGACTCTATCTCAGAAAAGTTTCAGAACTTTAAAGTTATGTATATCTCCTTATTTTTCATTTTATTCATTATCATTTGAATTAGAACATCTCCTATGCATTATTTTTTATCACAGTGACAGATACATGGAAATTACTTATTTAGACAACAGTGTTTCTGTTCTTATTCTCCACTCCAAATGATACCAAGTACATTCAATTTTGTACAACTGGATTCCTCTCACTTACAAAATATTCATGCGGACCATTTACTTCTGTAGAGTCAAATGATAGCAGCTTCATGATTTTGAGCATGTTTTTTCTTATTAATGGGACATCTCTTTCGAGCAAGGAGAAAAAGGCTGTTGGCCATGCTGCTAAACAGAGCCTGCTTTTGACCTCCCCTAAAGTAACTGGGAATAATTGCACTCTGATGATAAAACCAGTGCAGAAAAGTCCTTTACAAGAGCAATATAATTTGTGTAGATATTAAATCAGACCAGCAATTGATAATTAATCCTCTGTTGATGTGGAAACAGCTCTAGTTTATATAGAAAGTAAATAAATTTCAATACATGTCAATTAGGTATTATTGGCAAAAATTCAGTATGTTTAAGTTCAATATATATTTTCAGAATGCTGGTATGACCCACTCTACAGTGTAGTCTGATGTTGAAGCTTAAAGGTCAGGAACAATTCTGAAGCCTACTGCTTAAAACCAAGTCTTTTTAATCCATTACTATCACAAGTCTGCTCTGTTTGCAGAAACAGAAGTTGTCTTACCAGTTCCACTGAGACATCTGAAAAGAATATTGATTCAAACAGGACCATTTCTGTTAAAAACTAAACAAACAAAAATCCCACGTCTCTAAGAGAGCAATTTATCTCATGGAAGAAAAAAAATCACTGTTCCTTTAAAAAGAAATTAATGGCATGGTCCATTCAAGGAAAGTAGGGCATGTATGAAATCTGTGTTCATTGTGAATCACTTGGGCATATTGCACTAATCAGATTGCATTTCTTTAATTTACTGATATGATTTAAAACTACCTGATTGTTTGCATGCCACTAGATTGAGAACTATAGAATCATACTTCAGTGAAAATGAAGCTATTTTTATGTGGTTTTAGCATTTGTGTTTTCTTTCGTGGCAGACAAATTTCTGTGAGATGAAAAATAACCATTACCATAAATCAGGAAAAAAACACTGCCATTAATATAGATTTTTATCTATGATGTTATAACTAAATACAATTGCAGAAAGTTGGGGTTGGTGTTTGGTTTTTGGGGTTTTTTTGTTAATGGATGAATGGCTGTACAAGTCACGTATGGTTTATATGCTATAGATAATGTAAAAATGAACAAAAGGCAGCACAACAGGAAACATATGCTATAGTAGTTAGTTCACACCTGCCAACTGATTTGAATAGGCTTGGATATAATATCAGATAGGGAATGAATTCATTGTTTACACCATTGAAACTCTTTCCTACAAAATCTGACCCTTTACAGTCCTTTCTTTGTCAGGGCATACTTAAATTCAATGGTCTTTGGAAAATGAGTGTTGCTACGGGTACACTTCTGCTCGGTGTACAAGTGTAATCAGAATCTCTACTCTCTGGTCCTGATGTTCATTTCACAAGAACACTTTTGTGGTTCAAAGATTTAATGACATTCTCACCCTTGTGAAATTTCCTTTTCACATGTATTTCCTAGTGTTAGCTGAATAAACTAAAATACTAGGGCTAAATGTTTTCCAAAGCTAAAGTAAGAATAATACAATGGAAGTGGAGAGCTACTTGAATAAAGGAGGGTAGTGAAGTACACAGCAGTCAACTTTGAATAATCTTTCTTAAGTTAAAAAAAAAAATTAAATCCCAGCTTGCATTGTGTCTATTGTAAAAAAAAAAAAAAAAAAAAAAAAGAGACAAAAGGATAGAAAGTTAAAAAAAAATCTTGAATGGAACCCTGGAGTACAGCTTCTGTAACTTAGCTTGTATATACGGCTTTTCACACTGTTTTTACTCCCTGTGTTCTCAAACAAGTTTCATCTCATTCGTTTCCAAATTTATCATTAGCTCAAGTTTTGTACATGAGATTTGGCATACCAGCCAGATGATAATTTAGATCTTAAATTCTTTTCCAGAAAGCTCCAGAGCCTTTTTTTTTCCTATCCATATGTTTCAAAATCAAAGAACGCTTGTATTTTGTTGGTGAGATGATGTATGCTTAAAAGTGTGTAGAGAGGGATCTGATTAAGCTACCTTGTTTAGGCAAACAATAGTAAAAAATATGAAATTAAAATTGATTGGAATGCACGTATGCCTTACAAAGGGTTTCTTCATGCTTACCGTTACAATGTTGGACAACAACCACCTCGGGAAACGGGGCAGCAGATTTGGTAGGTCAGTCATTTTAACTGCTGTGGCAATTCTTATATTTCTAATGCTTGCTCTGGTTATATATGTATTTATAATGCTTCTTTCATATGAGTGCTCAGACAGACACGTGGCCCATGGTTACAAGCCACACCTGTGACAGTGCTGCTGTTTCCTGTCCCCAGCACAGGACACAGGATCCACTCACAGATCAGTTCCTGAACTACCACGGGTTTCAGCCCAGCATATTGCAGTAAAACACTTCCAACGTTGGATTATCCTATGTCAGGCTGAAAACTGAAGGTTCAGGAGTTCATTTCTAATCTGATCAGATGCTGCTGTTTCAGGGACAGCAGCATCTGTCAGAAGGGGGTTGTGTGCAACTGGGGTAATAACTGATTTAGCTGTTTGTCCGGTTTTAGGCTCCTTATACACGTCTGCTAGGACCTTCAGTGTCTGCACCTGCGTGCTGAAGTAGTGGACTTTTTGCTTTTTGTTATTAATAAACTCACCAATGCTCTGATTTTTTGCAGTTATTCCCAAAATGTAAAGCTCTCCTCAGTGTCTATTTTCATTTACTGCATTACTTTAAGTAGTAAATAGAGATTATCGCATCCATAGTGTAACAATCCACTACTAGCAGTCTGTTTGCCAAGAGCAGAGATATTATTTATACATAACCATGGCAAAACCAAAAAATACTCCTTTATGGTAGTATAAGAGCTGTTTTTATTCTATTTTTAAATGTAGTAATTTTTAACTTCTAATGTTCAATTTCAATCAAAACAATCCAGTGAAGTCTTCATTCAAAACTAAATTTATAGTCTTAATTGTTTTAATAAAGTTCTTTTGGTGTTTTAATCTAGAAATGTTGGTATTTTTTGGGAGAAACTAGCATATAGAGGTTAAAATAGGTAGAATGCTATGAATTGGTATGGAAATAAGCTAAAAAACTAACAGTGTGTAATTTAATATTGACAGGTACTGTATATCATGGCTGAGAATAATAAACATGATATAAATAAAATTAATAATATTAAATCCAAATAAGAAGGTTGTGAAGAGTAATAGTCTGTGTATTTCTGGCAAGTACACTTATGACAAGACAGATGCCAAAAGTGAATGATTTTAAAACCAAGTGTAACAACAAACCTGCTTTTAAATGGATTTTGGTAAGAATTATACTCAAATATGTGCAATATTTCCTAACAGAAATGGTACTGTTTTTCAAAGACAAGAAGAAAACTATATGAGAATCATTACTGCTGGTTTTAATACTTTCTCTCGCTCTGCTTTTAATGTGCATACCAAACAATGTGATTGTGTCTCTTTCAAAATCAATATTTTTGTAGAAACAGCTTTAGAAACAGTTTTGTAAAAAAGTTACGATTTATTAAAACCAAACCAAAACAAAAACAACTTTTAAAAGCAAACAAAAAACCCCAACACAAACAACTCCCCCCCAACAAAAAAACAAACAAAGAAATTCTTTGTTTAATGAGGCGTAAAAATATTAGTAACATCATATACAGAGGATATAAATTTACAGTAAGTCATGGTAAGTGGATTTTTTTTCTCTAGTGTATTAAATGATACATCTTGGACTTCATGTAGATGCCTACATCTCATGGCAAAATCAGTCAAATTTGAGGGCTGCCAATAACTAATGGAATCAGATTTTGTGTAATTTTAATTTTTTTAAGTAATTTCATATGATAGGAAAAGCCAGAATTTTGTAAGCCAGCTTGCCTAATCCTTGATGATTAACTGCATTCAGCACGACAACTCTCTCTGAGCCATTTTAATCACTGTTGTGAGGAAAACTGAATGCATCAGTTACTGTACAAATGTAACTGCTCTTAAAATCCTGTCCCTGGAGTAGTCTGAGGCACTTGGAGGATCAGAGTAGTCCTGCTGCATAAACTGATAATAGTTGTTTTGTTGTTGCTTTGTTGTAATACTTTTCTTCCTCCCCCCAGTACTTATTTTAAAGATATTTTTTGAGCATGCTGTTTTTATATAAATGTACAAACATTCTTCCCACACTGGTAAAGAATTTTAAAAGCTATCTTCTTGCAAAAACCTTCAATATATTACTGTGGTTATCTTTATAATAATAAATATTATGCTTGACTTTTCCTAATAATTAGTGATTTTTAATAAGCATTGATAACTCATGATAATTAAAAAAAAAAAGTTTCCGTGAAGTGTTCATGGGTGCCATCAACTACTGCCTAAATTTTCTAAATAAGTATCTCAAAGGATAAGTGACCTGGAACAAGATTTTAGATATTCATTGTGAAATATTGTGTCTGAAATCATAAATCCATATAGATAATTTCTTCTGTATCACTCTTTATATGTGTCTTTGTAAAATGTGTTTAGATCACATGATGTGAATGTAATCTTAAAGAATTTAACACTATGTAAAAGTGGATTTTATTACAGGAGGTGAATGTAAAAGGCTGAAGATAATTCATTGATTTTGCCAAGATACTTTAGGAAAAGAAATATAAGAAATATATTCTCAATGGAAACATTCCTGGCTTTGTAGTGGTTTTAGCAAACTGAATCCAGCGAGTCTAAATGAAGAGCAGGGTTTTGAAAGCTGTGTGTGCGTTCAGCCAGACTGCACGACACCTGTGGTGACTCACCTGCTGCCATCGCCTGTTCCCTCTCACCTGCTGCCATCGCCTGCTGTTACTTACTTGACTTTCAAAGGAAGCTAACGTTGGTGGAACACAATTAAGAGAAGCAAGTTTGACTGACAGATAGTTAGGTAAATTCTATAGTTAAAACCTTTCTTTGTTTTGGAAAGTTTGGTCTTTATTTTTGAGGAAGGAGCTAGAATTTTCAGCTTGTAGGTGTTGGTTATGCTTACATTTCTGTTAGCATAAGCAGTGGTTTAATAAAATAAGATACTTTAATTATCAAAATCCTTCCTTTCTTTTTCTTCCTCCCTTCCTGTGTTTTTTAATTTTTTTTTTCTCCTGATTATAGGCCGTAGTTTCAAAGAAGTGGGTGGCAGTCATAACTTCATAGATTTCTGTAGCCTGGCCACCTGCCAATACAATTATCAACTCGAAAATTAGCTGTGGAATTTGACAATTTACAACGGGTTTTTACAAATTTAAGATTTTATGGAGATAGCCTTTGCTTTTGTAGCTCAGTCAAGAGCCTGTGGTCTTTGAAAGCAGCTGGCAATCTTTTCATTTCAGGCAACATTTAAGTAACTCTTTAGGGATTGTTTGGATGAGGTAACAAAGCAGTTGTGATGATACACCAGGTACTGTAATTGTGCAGTTGAAATCAAGAGGGTTTCAGCTGTGCATTACTTTCTTGTCCTTATGTTTGCTTACTGCAGATATTAAGAAACTGTATGAGTTAATACTGATAACATATGTACTTAAGAATTCAGGAAGCAGCTTTATATGGTTTTATCATACTGGCATAAAATGTTGTTTATGCAAGGACTAGGGTGGGATGCAATTTTTCGCAATCCTTAATTGCCATACCCATAGCTGTGTTTCTTTTTGTGTCTTGCAGTCTATTTACTTCAATCTTTTCTGTATTTTTCTTAACTGAGACTGCCTTTACCTTGAATTTTGTGGTCAAGATTCAATCATCTTCATTATCTTTTCAACTACTTTCTTATTTATGTTCTTTTTCTTCACAGGAGCTTAAAACACAACTGAGTCAAGTACCTCATTGCTGCCATTAACTATGAATTCTGCTTTTCATCTACCTATATTTCAGTTTGATCTGCAAAATTATGAATTGTGTTTTAACATTTTTACCTATTACTTATACAACTAGGTCTTGGTTTTGCCTATGTCAAAAATTCTTAAATTACCTGGTTTAGGATTGTCTGATATGTATGTTTACTTGAAGTACATTAGACACAAATAGGTGTTCTGACAAATGCTGATGAAGGAAAAGCCAGTCCTAAAGGACTGCCATGGGGAGGGAATATACTGAGTCAGAAAGTAAAATTCTTGAGTACCCCTTCCAAGGATTCTTTACAGGAAAAAAAGAAAAAAAAAATTAATCCTAGTTATGATGTCACTCATTTACTTATAAGACCCAGAATATTATCTTGAAGTAGTTGGCAGATAACTAAATGTGAATTTTATTTTAATATAATTTTAATAATTAATGCAGCAATCAATAGAGTATACTTTCAGAGAGATGATTGATTGAAGTATCCTTTAATTGCAGTCTTTAATTAGAATTGATGTCTCACCACCCTAGTTCTTGTCTATTATATTAATAATTACGAAATTGATTTAATTCCATTTTATTTTTGATCCACTCAGAAGCTGTGTGGCTCAAATTCACATCATTGCAAATGAAGGTGACTTCCTGATAGAGATGATATGGCATTGCCTCTTATTTATATGCATGAAAATATGTGCATGTAAACTATAGTTGTTAACATAATTCTCTTTAATCATGTCCTAACCAATTACTTATTTTAGGCAGAGCGAAGGAGAAGTGGCAGCTACTGGACTTTTTGCTTCTCTATTTGCCCTTTTGTTGTTATGCTAAATATTTCTTAGTCAGAGACAATGACAGTGGAGCTTTATAGTGGTAGTTGCAAGAATGGCTGGTGGTTGATACAAAAAGACTTGAGATACTAGCATAACCAAATATGTGTTATTGGTTTTTTTCTTTTTTCTCTCTCTCTCTCTGCATGTATTTTTTCTTAAGAGGCCATTAATGTTAAATATTTAAAGAAATGTAGATAGAAGCTCTTCTTTTACTTATAAAATATTTCTAGAGAGGTGTGTATCTATCTATACATATTTAAATAGCAAAAATAAAATATGAATTATATAAAATTATATAAAAAGTATTATCTCCCCATTGACAAGGCAATGCCTTACATACATCCTTTTTATTTTTGATTGGCCTACTTTCTTTTTAACATCTATTTGCTTTAATAGACTTCCAAGATCTAAAGTATATAGTGTTCTTTTTCTCTAATACTGAAAAAAAAAAAAAAAAAAAAAAAAAGCCCAAGCCCAAAAAAACTGTCTGAATCCTTTATGGTGGATTTTCAGCAAACTGTAATTCACTCTACATTCCTATAGCCTCCAGGTGACCTGTAAGAAGAGATACTGTAGTGGTGATCAGAAAAGTTAGTGTTACCTTGCATAGTATAAGAAATACTATAAGCAAAAAATTTGTTCTGAATCCTTGCTGGCTTAGGCCAGTGATGTCTGTGGGTATTCCAGCTTCTGACTAGAATACAGTGGATTTTTTTTTTTTGTGAAATATCTCTGTCTTGTGTGCAAAAAAGATACAGAACTTTCCCAAAAGGAAAGCTGGTCTCATTGGTAATATTTTTTAAATTCTGGAGATTTCTCCTTCTGGATTTCCTGCAGGCTGCTTTTTTTTCAAATCATGGCTGTTCAGCCATACCACTACTTAGAACTAATTCCTTAAACATTTGAATAGCAACTGTCTTAGAAGATATTATTGAGTAATGGATGGAAAAGCCTTGATTATTTCAAGCTACATTTTCATGTTCATGTAAAGACCCGGAGAGCAGAGGAAGAGCTTTTTTGGTTCCTTTCTGATTGGTTATCACTTTGGAGACGTGAGATGCTCATTTCCTAGGAGCTTTTCATGACTTGCCTTGTAGGTAGGTCTGTATTTGCTGGTTGAGCAGGGTTCAAATTCCTGGTTGGGAGCAACGTCCTCTAATCGCCACTAGCACACGAAATTTCTGCATGTTGCAATTTCTTGCCAAGTCCTTCACCCTGACAGAAGTCAGGTGATGTTTGACAACTTCTGGAATTGAGCATCAGCATTGTAGTCATTTACATGCTACCACTGTAACAACTTTGCCTGCATCAGGGAATCATCTTGAGGGGTTTTCCTTTAAGATATTTAATTTAGAGTCAACATGGAAAGAAATGCACTTCTAATAGGACAAATTATAAAATTGTTTAGGGAAAATAAAATTGACATCAATGACAGAGAGGTCTGAAGCAGACTGACTTGCAGGATATGTGGCATTTGAAGTTTTTCGTGCATCTATTGCAACCCAAGTCATGTGGCTTTAGATGGTGCACTCTTATGGTATCATTTTTCTTAACCAGCAGCTTACACCACACTCCTTTCTAGTCTTTGCACATTTATTTGCATTTTATGTCTGTCTGGTGCTACTGAAGGAAGTCCCCAGTGTGTCTGCAAGGAAAAGGTGAAACTGCATTTAAAAGGAGCCTGTCTGCTTTGGAAAACTTTGTAATTTTTATTTGCATTTCCTTGAGGATTTTTGCTGCAGAGTTTCATATCAATGGCTAGATCTGTAGGGAAAAGCTAGAGCTACTTCTTTGTAGGAAAATCACAAGACCTGTGTGATTGTCTTTTGGGAGGCTTGCCTTCCGATAATTTTTTTTTAATGAAGAGAAAAATTTCATGGGATAAAAGAGGAGGGATGAAGGAGGAAAATAAGTTTCCTGTCTTATAGTTTTTGGGCATTCGTAAAGGGCTAATATATTGTTGAACCTTATAGTATCCATTGGAGATAAAACTTTCCTTTCATAGGCTTTACTCAGGACAAAATATTGAGGAGGGATTAAATAATACTGCTGCTACACACCTAAGGAGACTTCCTGTTACTATAAAGAAAGAGAGCATGGTAATATGATACTATTTCTATCAGCCATCTGAAAATACTACTTTCATTAGTATCTACTGATCATCTTGAGTGCTCTGAGAGGTTGCTTGCAAAGATTTCTATGGTATTGCCACCTAATACAGCAGAACTCTGGACTTTAGCCACAGGAATTTAGCTTTGGCACTAATTCAGAGAGTTTCTAGACTCCACCATGATCAGCCCTTTGCACCCTGGATTACTGCCCTAATCCTATAAAATAGAGTATCCTATTTGAAAAAGTAACTTGTATCACAGGTACACAGCTGTCCTGTCATGTCAGGTAAAAAAATACATTTCACAGAAGCACAGAATAAGTCAGATTGGAAGGGACTACAGTGGGTCATCCTAGGGCACATGGCACACAATTGCATCCAGATGGTCCTTGAATGTCTCCAGTGAGGGAGCCTCCACAACCTCTCAGGACAATCTGTTCCAGTGCTCGGTCACCCTCACAGCAAAGAAGTTCTTCCTCGCATTCAGGTGGAACTTTCTGTACATATTTCTTCCTGTTGCCTCTGGTCCAATTATTAATCACCACCAAGAGGAGCCTGGATCCATTCTCTGACCCCCTCCCTTCAGGTATTTTGGCACATGGATGAGGTCCCCTCTCACTCACCTCTTCCTGAGGTTGAGCAAGCCCAGTTCCCTCAGCCTTTTCCTGGAAAAGAGATTCTCCAGATCTTTGATCAATGTTGACCCTTTCATATGTTATCTGTAGATGTCAACAGATACATAGATTTCATATGTTGATAAAGTCATCTGCTTTCTTTATAGGTTTATTTATTTAGGGCATTTCTATAAGACCAATAAATAACACTATAATTATTTGATTCAATGGTAGGAGAAGTTTTATTTAAAGAAATTGTGCTGGCAGTGTTGAATTGCACCTGGGTGAAGGTAGAATAAAATTTATAATGTCAACTTCAAAAGACTCTTGAGTGGGTCATGGTTGATGATACATTATAATTATGTATGTGACAAGCAAACATTACAATAATAATCAAATACTGATACTTAATCTGCAATTCTAACATGGTGCAGGCTCAGGTGGAATGCTCTGTAAAATTGGTTTGGTTTGATTTTAAACTTAGAAAAAACTTAACGAGTAAAAATAATTCAGAGGAAAAAAAGCACTGATTCTGTTATAATTTAATAGTTTTAAAGGTTTGGGAAAGTGGCTTTTCAAATTTTTTCTTAAAGCTTGTGTATCTGTGATGATTGCTTATAAATTAACAGCTGCATCTTCATTGCCACGGGCTTAAATTAAGGCCCCAAGTCCCATAGGTCTTGAATTCCATAGCACGTTAACAAGAAGCATACCAATACAGAAAGGCTCATGTTCTAAAGCTGAGCACAATGCATGTAATATTCATGATTGCTAAGGCAAACAAAATACAGCATTACACCAAATGCTGCAGTGAAAAACAGTATAGAAATGAAAAAGGACCAAATAACTAGGTTCATCATGATCAACAGTCATGTGGTATATTTTTCATTTATCTTGTATTTGAAAACTTCCATTTAACCTCATCTGCATATCTCATAATTTCGTTATTCAATCTAAAATAGCCCTCGTTATTTAAGTATATTTTTTTCCTCTTTCTTTTTCAATTTGGTATTTAGCTATTAAATAATTTTTCTTTCCTTTGTACATGCATAAGTACCTCAGTTATTACTTGCTACCTTTTTTCTTATTGTTTCAATCATTTGACAGTATCCAGAACCCTAGTCTACAGTATATTTCTTAGGAGTGCTACAAAAAACTGGGAATAATTCAGGGATTGAGAGCTATTGAGAGCTATAATTATGAGAATTATGATCTCATAATTTTTCCTCCTTGAATATAACTGTCATGAATACAATTCAGAGTGATCTTGGTATCAGAGTATAAGTATCATGGCACATAAAAAATTCCACCACATGTTCTGAGCAGGAAATGCAAATTCAGTAGAAGTAAATATCCATATTCTGCACGTGACATGGTACAGTTGCTCAGTACTCAGGAGGAAATAGAGTTGCAAGAGTTCCTTTAAAGACCTTTTTTTTTTTTTATAAACATATTTCTAAGGGCACCATTTGTGACTGTAAGGAAGGTTTGTGCACTTAATTGAAAGGCAAAGTTCAAAATGTTCCAATCCTAGTTTATCAAGAACCTACAAAAGGGCTAAATACACAAATGCATAATAGTTGAATTTTGACTTTTTAATAATATATACACTATTGCTTCTGAATGATGATTAGGAAAATTTTAAACAAGACACTTGATATGTTTGATCTATCTCAGTGTACCTCGAGTGATGATTTTGTGAAACAGCACTGAACCTTTATGTCAAATGCTGATCATGTTCATAAGAGATGAACTTGTCTCAGATAATAAAATTCTTACATGCATTTAAAAGGATAAGCATCTTTGGATTGGAGAATGATGCTATGCAATCGTCTACTAAAGGAAAGCATTCCTTTATGCCTGTATTTGCTGTCCCCAGACAACTTTGGGAGAAGCTTCTGTCAGAGACTACCTTAAAAAGGCACAAATCTGTAGGGAAATAGGGAAATAGGCTTTATTAATTCCAGCTTCATGAAATTACTTTGATTTTTTTTTTTTTTTTTGGTCATGATTCTGATCTTGCTTTTTTCCTACATGAAAAAAAATATTTAAAAGTGCATTTTGTATTGTGTAGAAGTAAACAATCCATGAATTAAATGGTTTGAGAGAAGACAAAAAAATCTAATTGGGCTGGTAAATTCTTTTTCAAATGGGCAAAAAAAAATTATGCTTTTGCTTTAAGTCTAGGAATGATCAAAGAATAAAGATTCTACTGCATTTGGGGTTTTCCCCATTTTAGAATGTATTAGTCCATTTTTAAACTATTATACATATTTTACAATTCTCCATGTTTATTTAGTGGTAAAAAAGATTTCAGAATGAATAGGAATTTCATTTCTATTTTGGGCTGGTTTACTAGTTTTGAGGAGAGAAATCTAAAATTAGATTTGGAGGAAAACAGGCAGATTTTAAAACCTGACATAATTCTGATATGCTTGGTCAATAACAGCATTAGAAACATTCTCTGTGTTGTTATAACAGAGGATGTTTTGTTATCAATAAAGCTTTTTTCAGTCTGTTCCTTGTTCTAAGTAGGCACAAATTAAAGTTTCAGAAAATAATATTGCTGTGTATAGCTGTGAAGTAGAGTCTCAAATATTACAAGATATCAGTAGATGGTTTTCATTTTGTTTATTCTTGTCTCTGTTTGGGATTAGAAACTGTTTACTGGAACTTTATTTCTCGACTAGAATAAATGCTTCATGCTAGGCTTTTGCCTTAAAGTAGTACACAACTCTTCATTCATAGTTGTCCATAATTGAACCTGTTTCATTTGAGAGAACAATTTCTAACATCCTTTGTATGTATTTGCACCCAGAAGCATGTGCTAGATGTATTTTAAATACCTACGTCAAAAAAAGACATAAAACATAGATATGATTATATGCAATCATTCTTCTGATAAAAAAAAATATAACTGAAAATGTTGAGGTGTGTTTATTTTGGGGTATATTTATTTTGTGCATATTTGGGTCAAAATGTATAACTGTCTGGTAGGCATTCTGCCTTTGTAATTTATTTGATTTGTACCAGTTCTTCTCCTGCCTTTTCCTCAACTTTTGCTGTTTCCTGTAAATTCTCCTGTTAGACAATTTAGACAACTCCTTTGGTGTTAAGTAGTGTTAGTTAAGAGTCATTAAAAATCTTCAACTGCCAGCGCTTTGGATATACGAATTTTAAAATTCATCTGCCCATTCCATTTATTCATATAACGCTTTTCATATTGTTAACTACTTTCCTCTGTTTACTGACACTTAAAATGTATTCTTGAAAATGCACGTTGTTAGCATTTAAACTACATTCCAAATCTTAGCAAGCCATCAATCCTGCACCTTTTCCACCGATTAACATTTTCTAGGTCTTCTCTCCACAATGCAAAGACACCTATACTTTTTTTTCCCAAAAAAGATGTGTGAGCATGGCTAGTGAATAATGAAGATCTGAAAGACTCAACAAGTAATTAAGAATTGAGGGCAAGAAAAAGTCATTATCTTTATAGGTAGCAGGTAATTTTGGGGTAAAAAAAAAGAATAGGCAAAAGGTAGTTAAGTCCCTCAGACACATATTCACATCCTTGTTCAGCTTAACATGCGTTACTGCCATTCACTGGTTTGCTAACGAATGTGAAAAATTGTACTTTATTTGAATAAATGATGCCATCTGAGCCTGTCACAATAATATTAAAAAAGCATATCAGAGCACTACCACCCACTCTGATGCTGTTATTTCTAGGGATAAGAGGTGATAAGTTTTTCTGAGCATAAATGCTCTTTAATACTGCAGCTCTTGCTGGCCAGTGTGATCCTGCTGCCAGAGTGCCTACCCCAAAGGCTCCTAAACCCTTTAGTACCAGGTGATGTGGGACCTTTGGAACAGTGTCAGTATTTGCCTCTTCCCTCAGCAGAATTAATGAGCTTCAACCTCTTTCCTGGAAGGAGGAAGAAGTTCTGCAGTTGGAGGAAAAGGGAAGAGCAGAGAGATAGCGACTGCACCCTCCCTCCTTCCCATCCCCAACACGTACCTGCAGCGCTCCTCTGCTGCTGGAGTAGAGAACCTTTGTGAGCATCCATTTATGAGCCTTATGGTTGAGTGTTAGAGAAGGAAACAGACTTAAAAGATTGTTGAGAGCAGGGCCATTCCTGGTACAGAATTCATACAGGTAGTTAGCACAGATTAGGTACCATTCACATTCTTCATGTATGAATCTGCTGCCATCCTATAAAAATGAGCTCTCAGGCAAATAGAGAAAGGAGACAATTTCACATGTATTTGTATCTGCAGGGAGTCTTTTTTCATTTTTGAGAGATGAACTTGACTTTTGTTGCCTGTTGAGGAGAAGAACTAGTGAGGTTCTTAAGTCTGTAAAGTTTTTCTTGTGTTACTGCACAGCAGGGCCATGGAGGAGTATCTGAGCATCAGTAGTAACTTACTCGGATTAATTAGAAATTCCAGCCCATGAGATGAGTCTTGAAAAGTAGCTGTGGAAAACTCTTCTGTCTTGGAGTCCTTTGAGATGCAGATTCCTTCCTTGAAATCCAATAATAAAAATAAGAAACATATTGAAATCTTGTACCATTTGTATAAACATTAAATCATTACATTATTCTTTTGAATAGTTGAAAATACTCACAAAATGACTGGCCTTTAGAAAAGGCTCCTGTCTGGCTCAGTCAGTACTGGCAGGAGATCTTTTGTTCACTTCATCTGATTCTCGTTGGTACTGAACTTCCCAGGGCCATTATATCTACCTTGGCTATTTTAAAAGTAATTTTGTACAAGAATGAAAATAGTTCAGCAAATACCTGTGAAGCAGGAATTTTTGAGTTCTTAGGAAAAAAGAATGTATAGCTATAAAAATAGAGAAAGAACAACTGTCATCCAGTGCAAAAAGTTGTGAAAGAGTCCTATTTAGAAGCAGTTCTGCCTACATAACATTTTCTACTCGTTTTTATTGTCGACATATTATATGAAAAAATATTTATGAATTTATATAAATCTTCTGGTGGGTGGAAATGAGTGTGACATTGGTTTTTGGGGCAAATATCTCTATTAAACTTCAATTTACCTCTTACAACAGCAAAATCATTTTACATAATGTTTTATTCCTACACTCAGGGAATGCTTTTAATGTTGCTATAGTAATTATTGTAGCTTTAGTAAGAAGAGTAATTCACTATTTATGTTGTATGTCTCTGGAAAACAGTATTGTGTTATGTGTGTATGTAGTGAGCCTTTGAGAGGTGTCTTCTATCTTATCTAAACTAATACTAAATTGTATAATTAAGGGTGAGAATTTCCTGTCTTTTTGAGATGATTCCCTCTCAAGGTAGATGGCGTGCACTGTTCATGGACATCCCTGTCTGTCTTAACTGGCTACACTGGATTCAGGGCATAAATTCTAGAAAACTAAATTGAGGGGAGATTAATGCCATTCATAGAAAAATCAAAAGAACATGCAATAGAAGAGTATATCTCTGGCAATCAGGAAGGAGCTAGGAAGACAAAGAAAAATAAGTGTGGCATACTGAATGTTTGAACAGTAATCAGAAACTCTTCCTACCATCTTACCATATAAACTCTGAGCTAGAGTTCACTGCTGGGGAGTAATGGATTTAATTAAAAATACAACATATGAAATCTACTAAGAGCAGAACACTGAATTATACTAACACTTAGAGATGAAAAAAGAAACAGCTAGATACAAAAAAAAAGTGTTTTGTGTTTGTATGGGCCTGTTCTGGATGTATGCTTTAATGATTGCATCACAATGGGAGCTCATCCTGGTTTTGACAGAACTCTCAGTCTGAAAGCAAATGGTGTATGTATCCTTGTCTCTCTCCTCGTATTTCTGGACTATGTAGAATAGGTCTAATGATGCAGTTGCTATAGTGTGTTCCTTTATGTTTTATTCTGACCTGGAATTATGCTTGTCTCTAATGTTTGCCTTGAATGCTATAGATAAAGGTGATTCCTCGCAAGATCATGATTTAATTTAAAAAGCATTCGATAGTAATAAGCATATTCTTGAAAAATCATGTTCCCCTGATCACTGTCAGTGTTTACCTGCAATATACCAAGAAAAAGATACATGCAGTCATAAATATTTTCGTAGAATTTCTAACCTAAACTTTGAGTGTGGCTCATTGACCTGAAGTTTGGTACTTGCTTCCTCTAAAAAAATGAATGTCAATGATTGTATTATGTGATTTTATTTTTTGAGCAGCTCAGCTTATCCAGGAGGATTTTCCAAAGCTTTTCATAGACTTTTAAACTATGTAACTTGAGAAATATTTTTAAGGAGAAAAGCTCCCTTGGTGATTTCAGCTGTTATCACTCTAAATTATAAAATGTATCAGTTCCTACCGTTTCTCAGAGTATATATTTTACTGTTTAAATGGGAGAATTTTTTCCCTTTGGTTTGGTAATTGTACAAGTAGGAGGCATTATGAACAAAGGTTCATATTACTATAACATAGTATAAAAGCAGTAATTGTCAACTGAACATTACTTTGCAGGAAAGAATAGTCTCACTTTCTTTTGTTAATAAAAAAAATCATTCCAGATATGTTGAAAAACATGCTATTTCTTTTCTTTCTATTCTATGGTCCTCTTCTAAAAATAAAGTCAGTTATTTTCTCCAGCAGATATGGCCTTCTGGTAGTATTGTGTGTGTTTGGCTTTTAATGAGTTTGAAAACTTTACTTATCATAGACTTTCACATTTTCACCAAATTTCACTACTGGATTTTTAATAAATGTTTATTTATTTAGATGGTTAATTATAGGGAAAAACAGTAACTCTGTGCAATATTCCAGGCACTGATAATCTAAAAAATACATGAATAATCAAATTGTTATATTCCATTATTGGACAGTCATCATAATGGTGAGCCCATTTTCTTTTGAAAAAAAATCAGAAGCGTATTGAAGTCCATCAACCATAGTACCACTGTTAAGAAAGATCGAAGCAGATTTGTTTTTGTTAGCAGAGAATACCATGCAGTCTGGGGCCTCTAACTAATGTGATTTCTATTTTTTAGGAGAAACATGTAAATAGCAATGATTAAATTTAATTATTTTGTATTTTATTTAAACTCTATATTTTATATTTCAGTTTTTTTAAGTTGTATGTATTATGATGGGCTCAGGTGGGTTTTGTTTGATTAGACAGTATTTCATTTGTTATAGATAATTTTACAAATAATACATTAAAACAAACATTCCCACAAACAAAATTAATAAAATGTAGTGCTTTTGTCTGTGGTTTGAGGGCTTTCTTATTTCCAGTGCTTTTATTTTCCAGAAACATGCTTTCCTAAAGCATAGTTAGAGTTTGTTCACTTTCATTGCAGCCATTTGGGCACTAATTTGCACACATACTTCCTCTGTGAGTGTTTCTCATCTAAGTAGCACTCCTGTATAAAACCATAGGAAGAAAAAATCTCTGGCCTTTTCCTTTGGTTTTGGAGGCATTTACCACATTTTGCAGTGGAATCTTTATTTTTTTATTAACATTTCCTAAACAAAGAGAAGTGGTTGTAATCCTCTCTCTTACACGTGACAGTATAGTAATAATTAGTAATTCTTCTTCTCTTTATGTAACTAAGTTTCTGGAAAATCATCCTCAAAGTTGTAGCTGATACATAGCAAAACAGTTTATATTCAAGGGATTGTTTGCTTTGTAAGAGGACTCGTCATCTCTCCTAAACCTTTCATACTGATGAGGTTTGAGTTTTTTTAATTTCCATGCTTTCTCTCTCACATGGGAATAATCTGGTTCTTCAGTCATAACTAAGGTAAGCCTGGATTCATGTAATTCAGTCTTGTGACCAAATCACAACAAATTAAAAACGTGTTTTCATATAACTCTGAGGATTCATACATTTCATACATTTTGCAGAATTTTTAAACTTGATCCATTTCAATATCTGAGTTTTAATATCTGAACTTATTCAATTGTCACTTATTCAATTACAGTAAAACAAATGAATACATATGTACACACAGGTATGCATGGCTGTCCACATGCCATATCTAAAGATGTGTTACTAACCTGAGTTCATCTGTTGGGTTCTTCTGCTAAGGGCTGTAAGGCTCCCTGTGAACACACCCTTCTTTGTGTCAGTGTCCTGCAAGCAGTTCCAACATCATTTTGTCTGGATGAAAACAAGAGCAGAGCATCAATGCCCTAGAATTTCCACCAGCTCTTGTTTCCCCTTTCAGTTTGGGAAGTCTGAGATCATCAGGCTTTGCTTTGGGAGATGCCTTTTTGTCAGGGAGGAATATGGGCACAGAATCTGTGTTAAGACCAGTTAATTCTCTGTTGAGAAACAAAGGTGAAAAGGATAGGAGAGAAATAAGAACCGAAGGAAAAAACTGTCCAGTTGAGATTTCTGTAACACTTCACACATCTGTGGGATGTTCTTACATGTTGCATTTAAGACTGTGCATTTTATCATTTGTATGGCAGAGGTTTTTTTTATATCTGTTCATTGCCTTGTGAGATACTTCTGATGCATTTGAATAAAAAAATTTATTTTGACTTCTAGTTTTTGAGGCTTTATGCAAATGCGCAGTGGCAATGTTACACCCAAATAGTTGATCTGATTTTCATGTTAAGCAAGTTACTGACAGTTTTTAGTTTGTCTGGAAAGAGTGTCAAAGCACAGCCCTATTTTACCAAGGCGTTTGTGAGATCAGTTTTTGGCTGAGTCAGTTTGTGTGGTGTTCTGTAGAATCCTGCTCTAACAGCCAGTTGACCATGGGTCACAAAAATACATGTATAGGATGTTGGGTTTAGTAGAGTGCTGTACTGGGAGTTGTCATACAAAAAGCTTAATGTAAATGAGCAGATGAGAGACTGTAGTGCAGCTTTTTATTGTAGTGTGCTTTTTAGGTTTTCAAATTTCTCTTTAAGATTGATGTAAAAGCCCAGTGCAAAGTTTATAGAGTCATATAAATGCCAGAGATTTCTGAAAGGTACCATGCATTCCCTAAAACATTTCAGCTGAGAAATTCTTCTTATTTTCCAAAAATATAGAAGCACATTTAACATTTAGTGAGCATTTCTGTAAGTACAGAAGAACTCCTACACATTGAATCAGAGTCTTTAAGTATTTTAAATTTTAGTGGCAACCGTGTATAGATGTGTGCCAGTTAAGTACCAAAATACAAACATCAAAAGCATCAGGGTTGTTTATCCTATTGCATCTCCTGCCATTTATTCTAATGGTTTCTTTAAAAGCTGTATCAGTTGTCCAATAAGTAAATACCATTCTCAGAGAAAAATCATGGTCTGTTGTTTGGAAGTTCTTGAAATAACTAGTGTGGTGTCCAAGGATATTTGCCAGAAGTAAAATTTTAGAAAGTTACATGAGGTAGGAGGAAAAATGAGTTCTTAACATACAGTTATTGCAAGCATGTTTCCATTTTAGTCCTAATTTATTAGATAGGAAAATTTGTTTAGTTTTCTGTAAATTGTGTGATGCCTAGTAATGGTTTCACTTTTCCCTCTCCCATTTCCTAGATAAAAAGAAATATTCTATATAATGCTGTGTAAAAAAACGCCTAAAAATACCCCCCTGTAAACTAAACAAAATAAAATAAAAAAAAAAACCCAAACAGATAAAGGTTTCCTTTTTTCTCTGATGACTTTGCAAATGAATTTTTTGGTGAGTGCACAGACAGGGGGTTTTTTTGGGCAATTAGATTCTGCCTCTTAATTGATAAGAAAAAGTTAAAACCCACGCTTGCAAATTGAATTTGGATTCTAATATAAGGGGGAAGAAACAACACTGCACTTGCTGAAGAGTAATTTGAGTTCCTTAGAAAAACATAAACCTTAAGTGAATGTAGAAACATCAGCAGTATGTTTGTAGATTTTTTTTTTTCCCTTTATAGCCACATGCAAGTTTCTACCATGGACTTTGTTGTTATTGAACATACATAAAAACAGTTTTTCTGGGTTTATTTAATGTACAGGGATGATGATCACCTATTCTACAGTTGGCCATTGTCTGTGTCAAAGATTTTCTTCTCTTGTATATGTTTTGTACCTTCATATATAAAAGGCAGTGTATAACACATGACCCTAGAACCTAATTGAATTGTAAATAATCTTTAAAAAGAGAGTAATTTTATATCAGTTATGCTTACACAACAGAAAAAAGGGCAGCGATTTTTGGTAATTTGATTTTCTTTGTCAGCTATTTCAAAAATTAGGTCTGTATTTTAAATACATATTTTGAAAATCATATAACAAAAATTATATATAGAGATGGCTGAGCTTTTGTTCACAGAAATGTGAAAAAAAGCACTGGATAAAACTATTAACTGAAAATTATAAGCAATCTGACACTTTAATTCATAAACTAATGGAGCCTAAAAGCTCTTAAAATGACAGAAATATCACCAGTGTTAGTAATTCATAGGTTTATTCCTGCTATACAGGTTGGTCATGTAGCTGACAGTTATTTCTTTTGCATAATACTTGTAAATTATTGTACTCTAGTATCTGAGTGAAAAGCTATTCCATTTGGGAAGGAATATGACAACATTGCTTCAAAAAGATTAAGACAATTCAAAACTGTATAGGTGTACAATTTCTTCACATTTTTTTAATTTTTAAAATTTTTTTGTGCATATGACTCAAAGCAGATGTGCAATTTCAGACTTTACGTCTGTGTGAGATGCGTTTTTGCACAATTTTATTTTGTCGTGGGACAGTGATTTCTGCTACTACATCCCAGTTTATACATACCGAAATGTAACATGTTCGGTCTGGAGTTTGACATACGGCGTATTTTTATTCTTCTGCCGCACCTCCTGAAATAACGCAGATTGCAAAAATACCCTTTAAGTCACTTAGTGCGAAGTCTAAGGGAATTCCTGTTTGCACTGAGTGTTGTGACAGCAGTCAGCGCTGCTCGCTGCTGCCCGGCTGGGGCTCCGTCGCTCTCCCGTAACCTGAGCCGTGTTTGGTTTCGGCGCGTTGTCCGCCACTTGCATTAGCGGCATTGATCCGTGCACCTCGCATCGCATCGTTCGGGAGACAATTAATTCTGCCTTGTAAAGACTCCCCAGAGCCGCTCCTTGGAGCTGGATTGCTTTGCACAGAAACCACAGGCCGTGTTTGCAAAAGGGGAGGGCGCCAAGTAGGAAAAAGAAAAAAGGCGTTAGGAAAGCTTTTTCTGGGATCCACGTTTCACTTGCTGTGCTTTCACTCGTGTCTGTCAAACTCCCTTTTCTGATAGACTGTTTGGAAAAGAACATTAGCTGTATGTTGAAGCTGATTTGTTGAAAACATGCTGTAAATGGCCACAAAAATATTTTTTAAAGCTTCCTCTTGAGAAATATGTATTTGTTTGGGAGACTTTTATTACTTGCAGTTAAGAGTGTAAACATTCTAATTTTATATTTTATGTCAAGGATTAATAATGTGATATATTTTGAAATATTGGTTGACATGTTTTAATCCTAATTTTATTGATTTTTAAATAACATATTTTGATAGACAAAAAAACCAAACTGTTATTCTGTTTTTTTGCTGTAGTGCTTCTACTGGTTTTGAATTTCAGTACTGCCTGATACTTAACATAAAAATCAGATTTTAAGTATATGTGAATAAGTTACCTTAAGAGCAGGCAAAGCTCTAAGTGTGCTCCTTCATCTTTGGGAAATAAAATATTTAATATTAGAGCTCATTCACAAAAGCAGGTGAAGAGCATTAACTAATAAAAGCCTTTTTTTTTCCTTGGAAATTCCTAAGTTTACCATACTACTCTCTGTTAAACTGTATGTTGTACTCTTGTAAGGAGAATCTCTTAAGAGGAGAAAAGCTGATTATATAAACATAAAATTGATAGGAAGGGAATTTTATGGAGAAGGTTGCTTACCCTTCTGGTACATTAATCTATGTGATTCCATGCAGGTTGTAAAGTAAAAATGAGGCCAACCAACATATGGTGAACTTCAGAAATTGTTGCAAACTTGTTAGTATTTGCCACATCCTTACATTGTCATTTTCATTTTCTTAGGCAGAGTAAATGAATTTTATGTGAGAAAAGATTAATTTGTGACCTTATGAATAGCATTTACTAGGAGTATATAAATGAAAAAAAAATACTATATTTATTTTTGTGCCAATTCCAAGGCTCAGATACGTTATTTTACTCCCCATCTACATAGTCTTGAAGCGAAATATGCACTGACATTGAATAGAGATATTTATCTGGCTTATCTTTGCAACACAATCAGTATTATGGTATTATTTTATTTTTAGGGATACACTAATATCTTGATACTTCATGTTATAATTGTCTTTGGTTAGTAGAACTGTTCTACTGGTATTTGAAGACAACAGTGAGGTGATGAATATCAAAAAAATTGTGGAAGTATAAAGAATGTGTTTTTTAAAGTATGTATTATATGAAACGTTAAAGCAGTTTTACTCGAGCATGTAGATATCTTACGTTGGTATTCCTGCAGAATGAAATTGAAAATTATAACATTGCTTTTTAAGTTGCTTTTGAGTTTTGGAGGGTTTGGGGAGTTTTTTTCCCAACTCCTGTCAGATCCTGTTTTTCAAATTCAAACTGGTTTTCTGGAACCTATTTAAGTGGTTTGATATGTGGAATACAGAACATGGATTGTTTCAGTGAAGTGTCATAGTTATCCTTAGGATTGACACTGGAGGGTTTTATATTATTTGTCTAGTAAGGATATATCAAACTGTAACCCAATAGTCATTAATAGTAAAATAGTTCTTTTTTTGCTATACAGTAAAGCCATATAAAATCATCTAAAACCAATCTCATCGCAGAGAAATATTTTTCCATAGTTCTGCATCCATTTTTGCCATCCGGTAAATGTTTTTAAATAAGAAATCAATAGATCAGAACTGGTGTTGATTTTTTTTGTGGCGCAAACAGAACAATTTCATTTTGGAAGAAGGTTCTGAGTATTCTGACTGATGTAATCCAAGCTGGCTTGGGAAGTAAGTTATTGTGTGATCTACACCAATAAGAGTTGTTTAAAATATCTTCACATTATCCGTATGTTCGGAAATCTCTCGTTTGTGCTTTTAGGGAGGTAATTTCTCATTGGTTTGGCACCACTGCCTTTGAGTGCCATCTTTGTGCCCTAACTGAAGCAGTTTGTGGCATCTTGAGGAATCCACGTCATTCAGATGACTTTTGGTGTTTGCAGGTACTACAGAGCGGGTGTGTCTGATCCAGGGAACAGTGGAAGCACTAAACGCAGTTCATGGCTTCATTGCAGAGAAGATTCGAGAAATGCCTCAGAATGTGGCCAAGACAGAGCCTGTCAGCATTCTCCAGCCTCAGACCACTGTCAATCCAGACCGCATCAAACAAGTGAGTTTTTGGTTGGGAATAGAGAGTCACAGCAGCTCCTTAGAAGTCTTTAAACCTTAGTGCTGGAAGGGGTAAACATAACATGCTCTTTAAGAATGTTATCCTAGACTTTATTAACTTGCTGGTGCTCTTTTTCCTTGTACTCATATGTTCCGTGTTTCTCAGCAGTTCTTTTAGACAGTGTTTTATAAATTCCAAAGCCATGCTCTACTGTGTTTCATAAACTTTACTGTATAAGGTGATAATAGACCTCTAGGTCTTAGCTAAAGATTGCTGAATTTTAATCTTAAATGGTGAACCCTATGTAAATCTTAAGTGTTACTAAAAATCACAGATTAACTGAATGTTCTCTACGTTTATGTATATAAATAAAAGAAAAAAGGTAACTTTTTTTTAGACCCTAAATTAGATAATTTAAAATCTTACCTGTAAGAACCTGAAAACATAAGGATAATTTACTTGGGAAGTTTTTTACAACTTCATTTTATGTTATTTTTGGCATCTTTTTGCCTATTTTTTACTGGCTTCATTCAAAATCTTTGGGTACTGCAAAAACTATTTGCAAGCTCTTATTGCCCTAGTCCTTTATTCTTTGATTTTCCATATAAATTTTATTTTTTAAAAATTTGCTCTGTAAGGAAGATGGGAAATATGCATCATACAGGGTTTAAAGTTAATTTCCATTGTATTAAATAAGCAAAGAATGAAGATAGGAATGAGTGAACATTAGTAAAATTTTATCTTGTCTCTCTGTCCTGTAGAGGATAGATTTTAGTTTCTCACCTATCCTATCTGGGAAAAGATTGTTGTGTCCTTCTACACTAGCAAGATTCAGTTTCCTATAATTTGGTAACTGTGTGCAATTAGTTTGCTTTGTATACAGTGACATACACAGAATACTTATATAAAGATGTTTTTGAACAGGATGAGTTTGCAACAGAATGCTTTAGATGGATGAAACTGTGCCTAAACCATTTATATGATTTCTAATACTTACTACTATTTATTTTTTCTGTATGCCATAATTTTACATATAAATTACTCTAGATAATTTATAAGAAAATACTAAAAAAGAAAGTCCCTAATTTTATAGGATTAGTTTCTCAATCACTAGACATGAAAATGATTATTCCTGAAAGAGACAGATAAATCTAATATTTATCTATATTTTGAGTGGATTTTCTGCTGATAAAATATTGGATTTTATGCCAATATTTCTTAATCCAGTGAGAAATGAGTGGTTTTTATTACAATAAAACGTGGTTTTCCCCTTTTGACATGAAATGAAGCTAGTTCTTTAGGTAGGTCAGTAAGATCCTGAGAAATTAGATTACAGAGCTCTTTAGTGAAATGTCTAATTAATTACTCTCTTGTGTCTGAAGATGATATATTTTGTTGTGCACACTATTTCTTCAGTAAATGTGTTTTCTAAGTTGTTGAGGTTGCTTTTATTTTGGGGGTTTGTTTTTTGATTGGTTGGTTGGTTTGGTTGTTTGTTTAGTTGTTGCAGGTTTGTTTCTATTTAAAATTTTTTATTTCTTTTCCTCTTTCTTGAAAGTTTGTTTGGTTTGGGGTTTGTTGGTTTGAAATGTTAAGTTCAGTTAAATTCTGCAGGAATGGATTAGTGAATGCAGTCACTGCTAATGAAATTAAGATAGATTAAAGTACAATGTATACTAGCTCTGCATCTTAAAATATAAATATATTACTTTTATACATACAGGGTCATACTATAACTTCAAATATTTGGAGATATGCATGTGCATATGTTAAACAATTTTAACTGCAATGAATTGTTTAAATTCTCTTTTAATGAAGCAATATCTGTTCATGATAAATTTATGCACTACAACTGTTGACTCAATCTAAAATTGACTCAAACCTAAAATCCATTCTTTTTACCAATACATGAATTTTTAACTTAGTTCCTAGGTAGAATTTGAAGTGAATTAATCTGTCCTTCAGCATCAGAGTATACTGTGCCTTAATGAAAAATATAATACCTTGATTGAAAAATTTAAGAGAATAATATAACAGGTTGCCATGATTTAGAACTCCAGTGTTGTTATTTTCTTGAGAGCAAAAAGCATCACCATTTTATTAAAATTATTGGTAAAACTTTTAATTCTAATAATTCTGATTTTTTTTTTCAAAGAAGCCTTATTATTTGTAGTTTCTTCTTAAATGCAAAATTTTACATGGTTCTTCCTGTCTCAGAACCCTGCCTAAGAACACTGGCACATAAAGTATTACATTGCAGATTGAACAAAATTTAAAGTTGATTTGAAATAATAAATTCTACCTTCATTTAGGAACTCTGTAAATGTTTCAGTCAAAAAGAAGATGCAGTTTTCTCCCCGTGAATAGACATACCAGTAGCTGAAGTCTTGTAAAGCCACTCATGTTCATATGAGCATCCAGCTCTCATTTCTCTATGGGAATTTCTCTGTCTTGGGCTGCTTTATCAACACTCGCCCTAGGGAAGGGAGCTAAGAAAGAAAATTGTTGGTTATAGATTCAATGAAGAGAGGCAGTAAGTAAAGCCTTTGCTGACTACTTGAATTGCAGCATTTTCTGTCTTCAGGAAAAGCATGGGACATAGAGAGCTGACTCTGGGCTGGCATTTCTCCTTACTGGAGAATGGAAATCACTATCTCAACATTCTGTCCCTTTAACTTCAGCTTTTTCAGCTCCAGGAGATTTGCAAGCAAATCTATGTGCTTCCTTTTGAGCCTTCTCCAGTACTTTTGTTTGCCTCCTGATCCTTTGGACTTACCAGTAGATACCAGGGAGTTGTCTCCTCCAAGTAGGTCTGATAGATGTTTAATTGACAAATGTTTGTATCTTTTATATCTACACAACATAGACAATCTCCATGGATGGCAACCTTCTGCTATTTCTAAGTATCATTGAACAATAACCAACTGGTTCCTATGCCCTTTTTGTTTCCAGAAACTCCTATGAGCATTTAGCCTTCTTTTTCTCTCTTTATTAAAGTCTCATACAAACTCTTCCAAACCATATAGTAACTCACAGGAACAAAAAAATGTTTTCATAAGGGATCATGAGCCTGAGTTGTTTAGTCTTTGTAATCGGCATCCAAAGCTTTAAATTTCATCTCTAAATTAATAGCAATGAACAGTGAAAAAGGCTGCTTAAATCTTGGCTTGCTTTTATCACCTACTTTAGAAATTACTGCAGTATTTTGTAGGCTAGGTGAATTTTCCTTCCAGCTTTCAGTTGTAGCAGGTAGCAGATGTTGTAGCAGCCTGTCCAGGAAGCACATGGAAACAGATATGGCCATCTATGTTAAAGATTGCTCTGCTTCAAGCAGGAGTTTGCACTGAGATCCCTTCCTACCTGAATGATTCTTTGATTCTATGAAATGTTTGGGTCTTTTAAAACATAGAAAAGGATTTAGAATTTCCTCCTTGTAAATCTAAAGTAAAACTTTCACATATAGAATTTCCAATTAAAGCTTTTATAGGAACCAATTTCACTTCAGCTTATTCAGTAGATAATTAATGTCTCATGTGTTAAACTTCTGTTTATCAATCATGATCCCAGTTGTTTAAGTCAAAATCTATGACAGTTTATGTCTGAACTCAGATTTGTAATTTCATATTCCTCTGTTGAAAACAACTGCTTTTACTCCAGAAATGTTGATCGGTAACAAAAAAGAAAACTTAAAAATTTTTAAATAAAAACTTTTGCTTTCAAATATCTATATAGAACATGAGATTAAGAATACACTGCTGAAAATATTGGCTTAAATGGAGGAGAAGATTGTTGGTTTAAATAAAGGCTCAGTAGACTTCATAGAATCATGGAATGGTTTTAGTTGGAAAGCAAATTAAAGATCATCTAGATCCACCTCCTGTACCAGGAACACCTTTGGCTAGACCAGATTGCCTCATCCTACCTGGCCTTGAACATTTTCAAGTATGGATCATCCACAGCTTCTCTGGTCAACCTCTCCTAGTGCCTCACCACCATCACAGCAAGCTTTCCCCCTAATATCTAATCTAGGTCTACCGGTTTCAGTTTTAAAAATTTTATCCCTTGTCCAGTCACTACCTGATAAAAAGTCTGTCCCAATCTTCCCTACAGGCCCCCTTTAAGTGATGAAAGTGTGCTATGAGGTCTCCAAGAAGCTTTCCTGTCTCTAGGATAAACATTGCCAATTCTCTCAGCCTGTCTTCATAGCAGAGGTGCCCCAGTCCCTGCTCGTCTTTGTGGTCCTGCTCTGGATCTCCTCCAGCAGGTCCATGTCTCTCCTGTCCTGAGAGCCCCAGAGGTGGATGCAGCCCTGCAGGTGGAGTCTCACTAGGACAGAACCACTTCTCATCCTCCCAGCCACGTTTCTGGTGCAGCCTAGGGGACAGTTTGCTTTCTGGCCTGCACGTGCCCATTGCTGGATTGTATTCAGTTTTTAATCCACCAATACTCTCAGACTCTTCCTTCCTTAAGAAACTTGAATTGGTTTCTTAAAATGCCTATCCCTTCTGAGAAGGCTTTCTTTTCTTAATCATCCACTGAAGACAAAAGTCTGTCACCTAGATTAATCTTACTAAACTGTAGAATGTGAGAAAATTACAATTTTCATTTAAGCAAAAAATAAGTAGCTTCATCGATCACAGTGTCTTTTCATCTAGTTAAAAACTTCTCATAAACTTTTTTCACTTGTGAGCATAGATGAAAAATCACACCAGTTATCGTTCTGCAATGTATAGTAAGATATATGCAAGGGTCTTCACAAGTTGCAAGAGCAAAAAAAAAAAGATATTTAGTTCTGTATATTGAATCCAGTGGCAAAAGTTTAGTATTCCATAAAAATTATATACTTTATCCTGTCCCTCATGTGCTTGATTCTGCTGGAAGATCACTAGTTGTATTTTCTATTTCATATCAGCATTGTTGAATATATCTCAATATTTATGCAAAACTTTGTTCATGAATGCAGTCAGCTTTGTAGCTGTTTATTAACTCTTCAGGTCTTCAAAAGTGGAATGAGAATAGAATATTTTGGGGGGATGAACAGCAGCATTCAACATCACATAAATTTTCAGTAGTCTTTTGATTCTTAAGAAAATTCTGAAGTCCTCTCATACCTTCTGATGTCTTTGTAGTTTTGGTGTATCTTTCTGAATCCCAAAGTATCCCAGAATGAAAAGATAACTTTCTCTTCTAGAATGAATCTTAAACCCATATCTTCTAGGATTTCTCATGGCTGCACCTCGTTACATATTTCAGTTTACTGTTATTTCTGTGTAACAGCACCAGATCTTGTAGTAGTTCTGTGTTACTGTGGCCAGTTTTGAAGAAAGAGGAGGTTCTGATTCTTTTTTTATCCCTTTTACTGTAATATGAATTCTAAATTGCTCCTTTCATCCAGAGTGACCCAAATGGCACCTGGTTGTTTGCTTCAAGCTTCTTGTCCTTTCTTGTCTTTGCAAAACATGAGATAATCTTTCTCCATGATCATACTTAACCACACTATTTTCCTTTCTCAAAGTCAGGTTCCCAAAAGTTCATAAATACAAATGAGTTGCCTCTTAATTTTTTTGGTATTTTCTTATGCCCCGTCTCTTCTTCCACACAAAAGCAAAACCAAATCCAAAGAGACTGAAGTATAATCAAAATTTATTTTACTTGTTCTTTACAGAAATGAAAAGGTAGGAAGAAAAAATCAATCACTGAAGTCATCAAAGTAACCTTTTTATAGTCTGAATTGCAAGCAAATTATTAATCTTTGATTATTTCTTTATCCAAATTCAATTTTTTTGGAATGTATTAGATATTTATACAGTCATCTCCAAGACAAGAATCTTTTGCCAGAGTTACAGACTAAAGGACATCACAGCAGATGAGAGAAGGCTCTCTGTTTAGCAAAGCAAGCAGTCTGTTACAAAAGGCTTATCTGTGATAGTGTTGGAAATCTAGTAAGTCAGCCTTTTAGGTTGTTCAGAACAGTGGGGCCTTGCAGTGCTCTCTGTTTCTCATTTTAATTGCACAAGGTATTAAACTGTTTTATACCATTTTTTAAAAAGATAGCACCTTTTCTTAAAGTGCATTAAAATATTGACAAGCAAATTAGTTTTATCACACTAATTTCAGTGATTAAAAGCACCAATATTAATATATGCAGGACTGAAACTCAGTATTAGGTTAGTTTTAATATCTATTTATTGCAGGTAATGTTATTAGCAAGATCTCCTTTGTTTGGCAAGCTCTGTAGTGAGAAACTAGAAATTGCTAAGCTGTAAATCCAGTCTCACCTGCACATTTAAATGATTTTTTATTATGCTTTCATGTCTGTTAACCTGTTTCAAATAATATTTCATTTTCTGCTTTTTCTTTCTATAATAAATATATAAATATACTAGTATAATATATAAATAAATTAATAAGTACTGAGAATTAAGTTAATTATCTCAGTACAGTTTTATTTTATGTTACCCATAGTGCAAGTACTGAAATTTCTTTAGTGTAAATATGCATATAAGGGTGTCATTGTAATCAAAAGAGGACTCAGAGACCCTTTGAAACACCATGCAGATGGACTGTATGTAATCTATAGTGCCATGGCACAGAGATATCTTCCCTCTGGTAATCAAAAAATATCAGGAATAGAAGTGTGATGGATTGATCATATTTTGCACACCCCCTAGTGTGCTGTGCTCCCTGAGAGAAGTCTCTCACAGTATAGTCAATGTTTGAGCACAAAAAAGTAACATTTTATTTCAGAAGACTTTTAGAAGATAATACCACTCAAATATGACTAAAACAGAATTTTATTTTTAAAATTGGGCTCCTTTTTAAATATTAAAATCTGGGGTTTTTTCAAATAAATGTTCTACAAGTGTCAAGTTGGAACAAACAACACCTTCTAACCTGTAACTCATTAATTGTCTCATAAGTAGTAGGAAAGGTAATAGTATTTAAGAAAACAGAGAAATTTATTTTCATCATGGCTTAGATTATACTATTCAAGAAACACCTTAAAAAACACTCTGCAAGTCTTAGATGTGGTGTGTGGTAGAAATTCTAACTTTTTTTTCTATAATGTTGTTAGTAGTCAACCTGCAATATGGAAGTAGCAGACTCAAAAATTGAAGCTTGTAATGTAAATTCATCTTATAATTTCTAACCTCTTGATACATCTCATTGTCAGAAACCTAGTAACTACTAAATTTGAATGTTTGCCTAATGCAAAAAGATTTGCCAATTTAAAAACAAAACCCCAAAACTTTCTATACTGCATAATAAATCAGAATACTGAGTTCTATCCAACTTTCTTTAAGAAGCAATTTTGCTGAAAAAATTTTGCAAAGCAATTGAGACCGTATAATCCTTATCAGCCAGTGAAAATTCAATACAAACTCCAAATGGCTGTTTCTGGTGGGGTTTTTTATGTTTGAAAAGTCACTTTGTGTTGTTTTGACATGAAAGAAATAAACAGGTGTATCTTCAGAATTACATGGAAACATGACAAGAGATTAATTCTTACAAAGCACTGTCAATTATTTTATATATATGTGTGTGTGTATGTATATATACATACATATATAAAAAAATAAAAGTAATTATTTCAGTAAACAATGTAAGAGAGATCAAGCCTCAAATACAAACAACTGACATACAAAGAATAAAAGCACCAAAAACACAAGACAAAGAACTATTATTTTCAGTATTTAGCCATTTATTTTGGAATAAAAGGTGTTTTTTCATCGTTGATTCTTTTTTCATTAATAGTCTTTGCTTTTAAATTTATTAATCTCTTTTTTCCGTTGTATTTTAAACAGACTTTTGCTAAAATAAATAATGAAAAGCTTCTACTTAATAGATGTTATAGTTCAACAGGCACCTGAAATTATTATCATTACTCCTTTTTTCATCACGGCTATATATTTCTGTGCTTTAGAAAGATTGATATGGATTGAAATCTGATATATTTCCAGTTTCTTGAATCATCTGTGATGTCAGTGATTGTCATTATCCAGTGTTGAAGTGTCCTACAATTTCCCTATCAAGCCACTAGTTAGGTTTGATAACTACTGTGAAGAACTAATTATTTTTCCATTTAATAAGCAACCTAGCATACCAAATCAACACACAGTACCATATGCCCTAGTTAGCAGTGGTGTTGATAACACAAACTATCAGTTTCCTAAAGTATTTTAGTCAAAATATATTAGCAATTTTTCTTTTCTTTTGGGAATTTCAGGATGGAAGTTTAATACCTAGCTATAATAGAGAAAACCTATTGGGACAATAAACAATTCTCCATTCTTTTTGGTTGTTTTTTTTTTTTTTGTTTTGTTTTGGGTTATTATCTGTATTTCTTTCTCTTTAGCCTTAAATGTTAAAAATCAGTTCATTGCAATTTCAGGCTTTGGTAAGAGAAATATTGCATCATCTCACTAAAACCTAAAAGGTGTAATTCTATATCTGAACAAGCTTAGCTGTGTACAATTGCCTGGAATCAGATGCATCTTTTGCTAAATAATTCCAGCCCCTCGTGAATGGACCCCTTGTGATGGTCCCATGTTTGGTACATAAAGACATGGGAGAATCCTTTATAACTGCCTTGATTTTTGCAATGTGTAGTGCCTGCTGACCAATAGCAGTTTGCCAAGCTACATATTTTTTTTATAATGTCCCATACATGATAGTATTTTCTACATAACTATAGTGAAAGAGTCTCAGTTGATGCATAAACTGGTTTTTTGTTTGTTTTTATTGTTTTGCAATGAGTTACAAGCTGGAAGCACAAAATAGGGATCTGTTTCTCAAGGTTTGATTTTTCCTGTTTTTACTGCCTGTTTATGTACAAACTATGAAAAATGGATCTTCATACTGTTTAACATACATCTAAAATATTTGTGTGTGCATATGTACAAGCCCGTATTTTGCTAATACACAACTTTATGCATTCACAGTGTCCCAGCTTTCTCATATGCATTAAGAGTTTTAGTGCAAAAGTATGTATACCTATTTTATGAGGGACTGTCAATGATTGTAAGTAACAGAACTGCTGAAAGTGTGAAATTTTGCTTTATTTATTTCTAAATAGTTTTGGTTAGTAACTATATGAGCATATGATAAATTCCATTGTATAGCACTTTAACACTTATTTCTTGACATAAAAATAGTGTAATATTTGATATTTTATAATATTTATATATTGCAAAGATGTCAAAAACATGCTTTGAATAAGTATTGTATGTTATGTTTTGAAAATTGGAATTTTACTTTTTTACTACATTTATAAAAAGAAAAGAAGAGTTTTTCTGTCAAAATCTAATATTTTTAAAGGAGAAATATGTATATAAAATTTTTAAACAGAGCAGTGCTTTTTTAATATGTTCAAGAATTAATGTTAAGCATATGTATATTATTTAGAAAAGATGATCAATAAATATGACTCTTAATTCTTTTTTGTGTTTATTTTGAACACAGAACTACAATAAGCTTTTGACCTTTGCTCAACTAAATGAACGTTTTTAACACTAATCATAAATATTTTGTAGCTATTTGCTATGAAGGTATTAGTTGCATGTTCATCCATCATGAGATTGTTGCTTACATTTTTTCACCTGCTTTTAGATTAAAAAAAGATCAATGAATATTTTAGCAGTTAGAATATTGCCAAAAACTCGGTAGCTTCAGCATAACTGTTGTAAGGTATGGAACAGAGTTTGCTGGCTCTAAGTCCTTGCTGTAGAGTGGTGCTTTATAAAGTGCCAGAATAAATGTCTTTTAACTTCTTTCAGACATTGGCCCTGCTTGTAGACTGATAACTGTTTCTAGTGTGCTCATTGAACTTGCTGGAATTTTTGTTTACTTATAGTCTTCATTTTCCCCAAGAGGAGGAGAGAGGAAAGAATATATTCCTCATGTGGTCAGCATATTTTTGAGTATTTATGTGAGTTCACCATCTTGATTTCAAGTCATGAATTTGTTTTTACATGCATAAGCATGCATATTTACATGCATTATTTATCCAATTGACTTTAAATTCCATTAAGTTCCAATGAGTAGGAGAAAGATTTTTGTCTTAGGCATTTTTTATTTCTTTTAATTTTCTAGTTATGTTATTTTGTTGGTTTATTTATTTTTTTAACTGTTCAGTCTAAGGCTTGTAAAGGTTGATTTGCTCCTGAACTGCTTTGTTCCCAGACATTGCCATCTTCCCCAACTACCACCAAGTCCTCTCCATCTGATCCCATGACCACCTCCAGAGCCAATCAGGTACAGTATCATCCTACCATCTACACCATACTTTTCACGGGTGACAGCTTGCAAACTGGAGAAAAAGATATGGTGGGTTAAGGATTTATTCGTTCATTCACATATATACACTCATAACCATAGAGATCTAACTCTTGTTAGAAATTGATAAAGTAAATGGAAAATATTTTGCTTTTTTGAGTTTATTTTGGTGGGCTTTGTTAAAATCTCTGATGAAAGCAAAGTATCTTTTAAAATAGCTGTTTGGGTTTGTTTTGTTTTTTTTTTTCTATTTGATAAATTGCAAGGATACAAAACTGGTGAACTGGTGTGTTTGTAGACAGAGTAACTCTTGTTTTATGTATGTTTGTGTATATATGCACACACGTATTTTCTTCCTGGATCAGTTTTAAATCGTAGTAGAATTACTCCTAAACCCATGCTTAAATAGCTGGAATTCAAGCCAGGAATGACAAACACACTTCTTTATTGCAGAATTTTGAAATGTGTTTGTGGACAGTAACATAGAGGCATTATTTAAATATAAAAGTATTCTAAATGAAAATTTATTGATGAAGAATGAAGTAAAATTAAATCTCTCTAAAAACATGCTAAACACATCTGAGTTTAATTCATGTCATATTTTTAAATGCATAAAATGTCCTTTTAGCAGCATGTTAATTATAGTCATTTATTTTTATTTTAACTGGAAAAGTTAATGTCCAGTTGATTGTGTCCCCAAATTATCATATTATCTTTGCCTTCCCTATGAGAATTGTAAATATTGCTACATACCATGCTTTTTGGAACTTATTCATGCTTAAAAGATACCTTATTTATTTTTGATGTACTGTTAAACTTAATGTACTTTGTGTTCAAATAATGTAAGTATTTATGTGAAGAGTTCCCACAGTCTGTTTCAGTTAGCTGAGTGTCACTATAAGGTCTTGCATAAATAACATCAAATATGAGAAAAGTTTCCTTCACAAGCTAATTTCCCCTGGAAGTTAACACTGTTATTAATTACTGATTCTCTGATATTTTTTGAACTGCTTAGAACCTGCTGGTGTATGAACAAACAATTTCACGTGGATGGAAGCATATTAAAGCATTATACCTTTGGTCAACACATTACATTTATTGAAGGGGGTGTCAAATACAGAAAGTAATGGAATTTAGAAAGAAATTGTACAGATAGAGGATCTGCTAAGAAAAATATTGGTTATGATATCCTTGACTTCAATTTGAAAGCCTTCTTCATCAGCCTGCTTCCATTCCAGCAACATTTACTTGGCTTCATCATCATTAAATGACAAAGATAAAGTCTTTGCCAAGAGCTAGGGATGTTTTATGAGCTCTGTTCAGTTTTTATTCTCTCTCACTTAATTTTAGTGTTTTATTTTAATTAGAAAGTTTTGAAAATGAGTGCAGAGATTTTTTTTTTTAAAGGGTTCTTACTATTTTTCTTTTACACTTTTTTTTCTTAAATTATAAGTATATCCTGATGATCATTACTTAGAGAAAAAGGAAGAAGTGCTTTTATTTACAGGATATACAATTTGAGCATGTTAATTAACATAAGAGAAGCACCTACTTTGCATCCGTTCTGTGAATTTTGTTATCAGAATTATAGTGTAGTGTATAAACTTGAAATCACTTTTCAATAGCTGAAAATATTTTTTTATAGAAAGTTGTTCTATGAAAATATTATCAAGTAATATAGCTAAATTCATGAGCTAAGTGACATGTATGCTATTTGTCCTGTCTATATCCCAAATTACATATTTTAATGTATTTTATTCATAACCTGCGTTCAATTCAGTTTTCATGCAAGTAATAAAAACCTTTTTTTGAACAGCATCAGAACTGTATATATGAAAAAGAATTATGAGTTCCTTAATTGACTTTTGGAACTGATTTGTTTATTAACTATTGAAACTCGTGCAGGTTTATGATTATTTTATCACTTCTCGTATTTTCTAGTGATTTCTAGCCATTCCAGCAGGAAGCACAAAGCACATGATAAGGCAATTAAGGCCTTTCTGTTCTTTCAAGTGATAAGTGACGTCACAGGCAATTGTTCCCAGACTGGAGTGGTGATTAGCATTCAGCACCAGGGTATCCACAAGTATCTGCACTGCAGCTGTCACATGGAAATAGGTTCCAACACAATAATCTCAGACCTGTCGGTAGCCATGTAAACACCCAACAGGAGAGCATTAGGGAAGAGCAATAAATGTTTGTTTTGATATATGGCCGTGTGAGATGACTCTCAATAGAAAATAACCATTCAGCTACGGGTTTTCTCACAAGGTGTTACATTCTGAAAGCGTGAGAGGGCTTAGTTAACTGGATGGATGTCAGGAAATTCAGTGTTAAGGTGTAAGACAAATTCACAACACACTCTGTTATGTGGATAAGGTAGCATATTAGGCTTAAGATAATTCAATTTTCTGTAGTATTTTAATCATGAGAAGATGATATTTTATAGTAAAGATTAGAAAGGTGATTAAGCAATCTTTAAGCAATACTTAATGCTGGGTTGCTGTTGGAGTGAGATTTTTAAGCTGAGTTGGAGGACTCCCCGATAAGTCATTGCAATTAGAGAATGGCCAAGTCTGTGCTGTGATGGGAACAGCTGATGTGAGCCTTGCCCTGTACAAGCATGTCAGTTGTGTTCCCCTGACAGAGCTTGAACAATTTCTAGACACACTTTTTAATACAAGAAGAAAATAGCTCTGCCAATAGAGGTCAGAGGAAGCTAGGCAGGAAATCTGGCTTGTATTAGATCTTCCTTTTAATGACTCACTTTGCCTACATTCAGATGAGGTCATAACTCCTTTGTATTGCACTTTCAGCTTTTGATGAATTGTTGTTGGAAAAATCCAGTGTTTGTGAACTACTTGATCTATGATTCTCAAGAAGAGGATAGTCTCTAAAAATGCGTTATCTAGTGGAAGAAAAGTTTCTTTAGAACGTTCATGTTTGGTATGAAACTGAATTGCCTTGGGTGCAACAGAAACTTCTTCGCTGGAAGTGTTTTTCTCTTTAGTTCTTTGTTCCAGGAAGTTATACATCTGTCGATATTATTGTTGTAAATGTCTTGTTTATTTTTTCAGTTGAACTTCCTTGGACCTTTATTCACATTAAAAATCCATACACTTCAAACTTTCCAAGGAAGAAAGAACCAAAGACGCAATAGAATTAGTGGCAGAAAATTAGAATTTTCAGTAACATTTTTTTCCCCTCCTGTCTGCCTATTGCTGAAACAAACTCAATCTTTCTGTGCTTTTAGACTAAGAGTTTTTGTGTCACACCCTAACGAACTTTGTCAGCTTAGTTTATAGCCAAGCACTGACAGACATATAGCTACAGTGGAGAAACTGTTCTGCTGATGCCCCTGGAGCTGGCAGAGTATAGCTTTACTTTTATTTACTGGGAGGAGGAAATCAATTTGACCTCTCCAAAGTACACTTCAAAAGGTAATTTCATCTCCAAAGTGATAAATAATGCACTAAACCAGGACAACATCATACAGAACATGCTTGCTTTTCCTCTGTAGAACCTTGTAAAGGTACAAATTTAATTATTATTTTAATTTAGTGACTTTAGATAGACTAGTATATCTGTAATTAAACTGTTGACATATTTTTGTTAATTTACAAGATTATTTTTTCTTTTTCCCCGCCTGCTTTACTGATATTACTCTAATTTAAGAGGGAGAAACAAATAAAGCTGAGTTTTTATTTCTTCTTTGCCTATTTGTTGTATACCTGTAAAGGACACTTGTATGTCTCCTTCTACAGTCCTCCCTTTTTCCATGAAATTGGTACCACTGCTGACCTTTGCTACTGGCTTAAGAGAATAAAAGGCCAAAACACACATTCACACTTATTAATGAGTCAGAAGAGTGATGGGTAGGAGTCCTTTTCCCTTGCTTTACAATTCACAAAGGCTTAAGCCTAGCAATAAAATAGGATTTATCATCGCAAACTTTGAGTCAATAACTTACTATATAAACCTTTTATTTTCACTTTTTCAAAAGCACTGTCTTTTCCCCATGGCATTTGTATTTTTTACAATTATACCCTCTATTTTGCTGCTTTGTTATTGTACCTGAAACTCTTACTTTATCATTTAGTTCAATGTAATATAAATTTTGTGGAGTGAAGATAGGTGTAGATTTTGTTCATTCAGTCCTCAGGTTTGGTTTTTTTGGTTTTTTTTTTTGCTTGAGCATATCTATCTCATCTTGTTGCTGCAATATCTGTAATAAATTATACTTTTCAACCTTTTCACATGATGGTACTGAGCCAGTGTTCTTGGTACTGCTTGTACTCAGTAGGTACAGCACAAGCATATGGCTATTAAAATCTTGGTATTTGGAATTTCTGTTTTTAGCTTATATTATCTATTTTATGCAAAGCCTGTTGCTTGCAATGTGATATAATAGTACACATAGAACTAGAGATTGGGAGATTGATGCCTCTAAATTGTAATAATGATCAATGCACCCGATCTTCCTCTCTGACTTTAAAGAACCTCCCTATCCCTGTTTGTGAAATCATTTGCAGAAATATCATCCTTTCAGTCCTCACGTGAAAGGTAGAATCTGAAAATAAAGGGAGTCTGTAAAGCATAGTGACAGCTTTTAAAGGGTTGAGGAACTCATATTTGGCATGTAACTTATTGTGGGATGTGGAGAAAGAAAGCTTTGTTTCAGTCTTCTGTTATCATTAGGATATGGATTTTTAAAATATTTATAATAACCAGCTTCAAATGATATATTTCTTTTATTAGTACTTTAATCTTAATGCATAAATACTGAGTTTTAATGATGATCCCAGGACAGTCAATAGCCATCATAGGCCAGTGAGATATCTCAATTTGCCTTTGAAATTTGATATGAGGCTTATTTAAGATATTGTATCTTTGATATTTTAACAGTAATATTAATTTATTTTTCTTTCCCTGATTTTAATGTCAATTGTTACAGTAGCATTGACAAAATCTGTTTTCTTTTGAGGTCTTTCACATATTGACTAATGCTGGATGGACCACTTGATCTTTACAAATCTTAATACTGTGTATTAAAAATAAAAGTCAATATAAAATTATTTAGCATTCTTATGAAAGGTGCTATAGAATTAAAAATGTGGTATAGCTTTAATTTGATTACTGAGAATATTTCCTATGGTAATTCTCTGATACAACAATTTGACCTTTTATCAAGCTATCTGATTTGTCACTGATAAATATGGCCATTTTATTTACATCCAGATGATGCTGTCAGTGGTCTACAATACAAACCTAATATTCTGTTTGAAAGAGACTTTATCTAATAGACAATGTTTTATATGGACCGTGACTAAAGTATTTAGTGAACCAGCTTGTTTAATAAGACAGAGTTCCTTTTTTGATTACAAGTTGCCTATGGCACACTCTGGATAGCACATAATAAATAATGTGAGACAGTGTATCTAGAAAAGGCTAGGAAGAATTATTCTCCTATTCATGTGAGAGGATTCCAGGAAATGGAATCTAGTGGTTTAGATGTAACCTTTCCTGCTTCTTTTCAGCTGGAATCCTTCATTTCATGTCTAAACTCTAAGCAGAATTAACCTACCCACCATGGACTATCTGTAGACTTTATTGTAGTCCTCATTACATTACTTGTAATATATTTCTTTTGTCCTTTAACCATTTTTCCCAGTATTTTGTAGTATCTGAGCTCAGTGCCTGTTTGCATTGTTTCCTTAAAATATATATTTAAATTATATAATGATGTTTAAATAACAATTTAAAAATCTTATACGCACAACACTTTGGGGATTTTACTCTTACTCTCTGTTTCAATTTTTCCCCTTGGGACAAATATGTAGGTAACAATCTGGGTTCATATTCCATGCTTGTTTCCTTTCTTCTCTCCCACTGCACGACAATTATAGAGGTCACTGTTTACTGTTCCTGTCTTAAATGTAGGAGAAATGTCAGGAACATTCCTGAGAAATGGGGAAAGATGTAGATTCTCACTGCTAAATCTCTGAGTGCTACTGGCATGTCATGCATAGGATATCATAAATGACCTGCCAGTTGCAGTCCTGTAAGTAAAAATGTGATTCCACTTTCATGTGTCTTGTTTGGGTTTTGTGTTTCAAAATAGTTAGAATTGCTTAGTTTCCTTTTTCACCCTCCCTTCAAAAAGATTTGTGTTCTCAGTGTAATGGACAGAATTATTTCTACTAAAATGGATAAGTATCTTAAATCAGTATCTCCTCATGTTTTAAACTCTGTATGGTTGTAGAGGTAGTTTTTTTCTATTGCTTTTTCCCTCCATAGATAAAAAATCAGGAGGTAAAAAGAAAAAAAAAAACAACAAAACACCTACACATGAAAGTAAAGCTTAAAAAAAAAAAGTGAGTGTGTTTATGAAAACCTAGATGATTTAGAAAATATAAAAATCTTACTTAGTGTGACTTTATGAAACCTGTTTTTGATTCAAAGAATTTATTTTTAAATTATGACTTCAGTTAAGATGCTGAAATCATTACAGTTTAAAATACTCAGTTAAGATGCTGAAATCATTACAGTTTAAAATACACTTATGACTCTCATAAGATTTATTAACTTTAAAATATTTTGTAGTGAAAATATGAAAAGATAATGCTTTTGTGGATTGAATGCATTTTGTTTAGACTTCTAGGGTTATCATCATCTTGTCTTATTTGAATTAAGAGTTCTAAAAGTCCCTCACTGTAATTTAAGATGTTACTTCATTTAAGGATATTTGTAGATATGATATATAGCTTTTGGCATTTTTCCACGTCCCCATACTAAGAAAAGGTCCTATGTGCTTAGGAAAAAGGATCATTAAACATAAAATTTGGAGAATACCCGTTTTTCTCTTTGCCAAAATATGATAAAGCTTTCAAATGTCCTTTGCCAAATGGTGTTTAATTTCTTTGTGTTCTTTTTTCCATTTTAAGTGTAATTCCTTTATCAATACGAAATTAAAGTAGTGTTCTATAAAATTCCAGATATATCCATGTTCAAGTTCCATCCCAAATAAGCTAGAATGAAAGTTGACAACATGTTACTCTGTGATCTAACCAAGATTAGCTGTGACTTTGAGCTCTAAATACCCCGATTTGGTATGATAGACCTACTGTTTCATTCAAAACTAGCATTGGGTGAAAAATCCAACCATATTCTCAGGTATACAGGCAAAGTCACTTAGTGCCTTATTCACTGTTTGAACAACCCAGAGAAAACAGAAGAGCAGAGCAATTTCCAGAATGCAAATCTGGATGACTTTGTTGTTGTTCCTCTGCTGCCTAATCAGTCACATAAAGGTTTGACTCCAAGTTTTCAATTATTTGAAATTTAATTTAGTGGCTTTCAGGGAATGTAGAATGTAGATGATCAAGAATTGTATAAGAATGTGGAAAGAAACACTGAGCCTGTAGAGCTTTCTGCCACACTAGGACAGATCCTGTACAGCAGACTGTAATGTAGAAAAGGCAATATCATGTTTTTGTGTCAGGTGTTGAGAGAGGCATGATTAGGCCGTAGAAGATCCTGCTTGTTCATTAATTGGGTTTTTTGTGCTACCTGAAATACTTTTATTTCCACAAGCTGTTCATAGGTATAGTGCAGCACCACACTTTGCTACAGGCAGAGTGCTAGATGCATTGTCTGCTTTCTCCATGCTTTGAGAATTCATCAGATGGTGAGAAGTGAGAGAGAAATGTGAGACAAACCCACCAATTACAGTAGGTCTCTGCCAGATTTGACTGAAAAAGGAGTGTTCTTTGTATGCAAATCATGGAAGCAGGTTGATGTATTGCACTCTAGGGAATGAGAGGTAGGAGGTTTTTCCTTTTCCAGAGGTTAACTGCATCTGTTGAGAGCTTTGCCTGAAGCATTGCACCCTAGATTTCAGATAGTCTATTTCAGAATAGTGTGTAACTGCATCTTATTCAGTAGTAGTATACTCTAGTTTAGTGCTTATAGATATTTTCACATTTGCTGATTTGGGGTTTGGTGGTTGGGTTGGTTGGTTGGTTAGTTGTTTTTTTTCCCTGAAAGCAATTTCGATCTCCTGCAAGTAATAGCAGATATTAAGAGGCATAGTTTGCAAATAGTCGGTCAGTGGGACTATTGTCACTCTAGACTCTAGGTCTAAGGGTTCACTGGTCTGTTCCATGCCAGTGATATACATTTGAATCTTTGCAGCCTTGAAGAGTATTGGTCTGGGGGTACAGAGGGTCTGCTGCCTGTTTCATCTTCTGTTTTCCCCTGCTTCTCAAATGGCACCTCAGTGAATGTAGCCTTAGAGAGCAAAGTCTTGCTAGACTATTTTTTCTCCCCTTTACATTATCAAACAATAATGCACTTCTACATGATAAATTACTCATTCAAGTGAACTTACTACCTGTGATTTGGATAGGGTTTGAAAAATATGGCTGAGATTTTTATTTCTTTAAAGTTTCTGGAAGCCTGCACTTCCACTGCAGTGTAAATTCTTCTTTCATGTTTCTAAGTAGCATAGTACATGAGCTCTATGCTTCTCAACTTTTTATGATTATCTTTATTGTCCACTTTACAAACATATAAATACAGCAAGAATTGATTGACTTTATTCTCTTAATAGTAATTATAGTAATTGTCATAATAAATTAACAGCTGCCCCCTACCCATGAGATACTGAAATGCAGTTTCCATGTGAGCTCTTTTAAAGTGTTACAGTTATAGAATTAAGCTGGTTTAAGAAATAGATTTGTCTATGATTAATGGCATTCTATAGTAAAAAGTACTGAATCAAAATACAATATTTTAAGATCTGCAGACCTGTACACATGTATATTAAGTGATGCAGAAAAAAAAAGAAATAAAGTCAAAAGATAATTACTTCCTTGCAGAAAATTTATTTGTAAGAATATATTTAAAATGTTTAATAAAACAACTGTAAATATAGTCTAGAATCAGTATAATCACATTGCTTTAGAAATAGAAGGAAGTAACAGTTCTTTGTGACAGGCATTTCACAGGTTGTATTTCACTTGTATGCCAGTAATTAAGAGTCTGTTTCATAGAAATTTCTGCTTTAGTTATGTCATAAGTAATTAGATCATGAGTGATACACATTACATTAGCCATCACAGAAAAGACTGACTGGCTGTACATAATGTGTGTGTACTGTGATGGTTGACTTTGCTGTTTCCAGTTTCAAAGTAAACTGTAAGTGATGCCTGCCTTACATTACTAGGAACCCAGGTGAATCAGGGTAAGAAAAGGAGGAGACTGCAACTTTGATAGGATAAAAGTTATGTTTTGAAATCTGAATTTAAGTGAGATTAGGATAATTTATAATGCATTTATTGAGCTCTATCTAAAAACAGTCTTTACTGTAACAAGGATCACAGTGAATATTTGTTAAACAGAAAGAAGGGGCAAATGTATTGTGAAATCAAAAAAGGCTAATAAATATATTGATTTCCTCACATCCATCTCATTTTTGAGACAGCAGTTTCATTTTTTTCTTTTCATATTTTTCATTATCTTTTCTCTAAAAATAAAAATAAATGATCACCTGTTGAAGCAGAATATGTATATAGTGTGCATGGGAGTTGAGACCAGGGCAAGAGTTAGATGCAAATTATTTTTCATTGTGTCTTTAAAAAGAGATATTTAAATCCCATCTACTTAGATGCTGCCTCCAAATTTACTCTGTGTAAAGTATTTTACATGTTAATGCACACATAGTATTACACATTTATTATATAGGTATAAAAGCATGTAATGTAAATGTGTAAATGCAGCAATATTTGTGCCCCACGGCCTTAGTTTGCATAAGGAGTAATTTTTTTCTCACATGAACATTTGTGTGAGCTTATTATCTACACAAAATTATTAATAGGTGCAAGTTATCTATATTTAAATATTGCCTATGCCTAGTGCTTGTCTAGATATAGTTTGCCTTAATGAAATTTGTCTCCTATTGTATGAGAAATATAACCCAGAGCAGAGATGTATGGAAACCATATGATTTGCAAATACATGGTTTAACAATAAATACATGCAGTTTTCCTACTGAGCTATGTATGTATGATCTAAAGCCAGGATCTTCACATTCAACAGGGAGGATGCAATTGTACCTTCACCTTGTCTCTTGTAATTATAGGGATTTTTTATATGCTAAGTTGACTTTGATAATTGACCTAAGCACCTATCAAACTTTATGCCTCTGCTAACTCAAATAATTGGTAACTTCTGTCCTGTCTCCACTTACTCCAGTTTGTTTTGGGTTTTTTTTGTCACAGCAGTAGTTACTTCTGGCTTCCTTGTGGCTATCTTGGTTAAATACATATAACTACAAGTTCTCAAGAGTTAATCAAGAAGAAGGTATAAACTAAAGATATGAATCAGCTGGGGTGAATGTTAAATTCTACGTCAGTCAACTACAGCTTAGTTGCAGTTAATGACTTATTTCCTGAGACCTACAGCTTGATTTTACCTTATTCTGTTCTCTGATCCTTCTCAGAGACATTATGGCAGGCTCTGAGAGGAAGGCTTTGAATTGAATTGTCACAAGACTCTATTAGCATTAGAGAGCTATGGAGTCCTGTAGCATTGCTTATTAAGTTTGGAGACATCACAGAATCTCTAAATCAATTAGGTTGGAAAAGATTTCTGACGTCATCAAGTCCAACCTATGATGTAACACCTTGACACTAAGTGCTGCCTCCAGTCATTTCTGGAACATCTCCAGGGATGGGGACTCCACCACCACCCTGGACTGTTCATTCCAATGTTTAATTACCCTTTCTGTGAAGAAATTCCTTCTCATGCCGAGCCTGAACTTCCCCTGGCAAAGCTTGAGGATATTTCCTCTTGTCCCCTCACCAGCTGCCTGGGAGAAGAGGCTGACCTCACTGCAGCCCTCTTTCAGGGAACTGTAGAGAGCAATAAGGTCTCCCCTGAGCCTCCATTTCTCTGGACTCCCTCAGCTGCTCCACATAGGACTCACTCTCCAGACACTTTACCAGCTTTCTTGCCCTTCTCTGGACATGCTCTTTCTTGAGGTGAGGGGCCCAGAACTGAGCACAGTACCTGTGTGTGGCTGCCTCTCTATCCACCCATTAGTAGAACCACACTAGGAAACTGTCCTTTTTGTAATGAAAATTTCTAAAAATTACTATTTTTCATGACCTAGAGAGACATGGTTTTATATAAATGTTTAACTGTCCTTCCTTTCTCATTTGAAAACAATTTTCAAACAACATCTGTGAGAGAGTGCCCCTGAGAATTTCATTGAGTAGTTCCTGCTATACAAAATTGTATTTTATTAGTGAAGGTTTAATTAATACAGAAATAATCAAGCTTCTGCTGCTGGTCATCTATTGCAAAGCCAGAGATTCAAATTAATCATAACCCTTGGTGCTGTTAATCTTGTTAGTTCATCTAGATAGACCAGGTGGCAGAAGCCAGATTTCCCTCTCCATCTTTATTCCACCATATTTATTTCATGCATATTAGTGGATGATAATGTAAGTTTTATCTTTCATTTCACCCTAATTTTGTGATCTTTGAGTAAAACTTCATGTGTAAAACTGGCACCACGTTACACCAAGATACACCATTAAAAATGCCCCATTCTGGCTTTTCTTACCTCTAAATGTGTAACTAAATATAGACTGGATGTGAAAGATACTTTCACCAAAGTTATATTATTTAGATTACCTAATATTATTAAGAGCAGAAATCTGGTTTCCAAGAAATATTGGAGAATCCCTTGAAATAATTGTGTAATAGAGTGTGGGTTTTATTCCTTGATTTTGAAATGAGGACATCTTTCATTTAGTCTGTGCTTATTAATCAGACTTATTTTTGATATGATTGCAGCTGGGAGATTCTAAGACATGATGGACCCAGGAGGAAGTGGGGGCTCACTGAGTGTGTGTGTAGAGAGTACAAATACCTGCATGTCTTTTATATGGATTCATTTGGGTTTGTTTCTCCTTACTGTTTTTAAAACCAGCTGAATTGCAAAAATATGATTTAAAGAGGCACTGCTGAAGAAGTAGCTTCTGTACTCTACCTAAGCTGAAGTTCTTCACTAGATACTTAGTGCAAGAGGACTGCTGCTACTTACAAGTAAATCAAGCACTAGGCTTTCTTATATAGCAGTATATATAGTACAGTACTGTGTGTGCACATAAAAGTATCTATAGTAGTGATATATATTCAGATGGATTTGAATTGGCATCATTTATTTACTTTTCTGTAAGTTTATCTATTAAATCATATGTCTGTGGGAATGGTAAGAAGGTCTTTTGTGGTGTTTGTTTTGTTTTTTAGTTGTTGTGTTTAGTTAGATAACATGTTCAAAATATTCCTCCTTTTAAAAGCTGTTTGGATCTGCCATCTTATCACGTGTTTATATCTAAAGCAAAATGGATGTTTTCAGAAAAAAACTCATAAGAAAAATTGTATCTATAGTTTTTAGGAAAACATTTGGTCATTAGCTTTGTACCATTTTTCTATTTATTGTTTTTTTATAGTGAAAAACACTATGAAGCTATACAGAACTGTCTGTAGGGGAAAACAAGAATAAATATGCTCTTATTTTCGTGGGCCTGAGACATTAATAAGGTTACTACAAGGATTTTAATTCATGTGTGTCTCCCCTTCCTTTCTATAGAGAACAGAATAATTACCCCAGAATTTTAATTACAAATAGTGTAGGAGAGGATGTCAGGGTTTAGTATCATTATTTTATTTTATGGTCATGAAAACTCAAACGTGTTCATTTAGGCAAAATACATTCAACTAGTTGCAATTCCTTTTACCTCCTTCTTTCAATATCTACCATTTTTTCAATCTCACAGATTCTCACTTAAAACTTCCATTTTCAAAAGATCAGAGTATGGTAACTGTGATAGCAAAATTGGGGACTGTTTGTGAGTGTGGAAATATTAAATATGGAAATAAACAGTGTATTTTAAGAAAGGGACTAACGACTGTCCCATTTTCTGAGCACTTTACCCACTTCCTTTGGGAATTGCAAACCTGTTGATATGAGTAACCATAACGTTCTCCCTGCTGATGATCAAACTCTCTCTTTTGACCTCCCACAAAAAGATCTCAAATAGCTTTGAGCAAGAAAGAAATGTCCCTTTTTAGTGGTCATTATAAATTTTTGTTTTCCATGCTATGGAATTAAAGTGGTACTGCTGATTCATCTTAATTCCACATGTTTTAAAAGAGAGCTTTCCTGCAGATGATATATAGTTGATAACCTAAATTTTGTTCTGAATTCCCAAGTGATTCCTGAATTATTGTGCTACATATCTTGTAGAAATCAACTATGGCAAAGATCCTCTGAAAACAAAATAAAACTCATTGCCTTCTTTTATCCTTTCAGTCCTATAGATAGATTAATTTTAAAATGTGGTTTCCAGAGACTGATTTTCAGTATTCTTACCAGTAATGCTGAAACATGATTTCATATTTGGATTTAAATCCAAAATTAATTTAGAAAAAGTTTAGCATGCTGTTAAAATAATGTGATCTGGCCAGCAATGTCAAAACATAAAAGTCTCAATGTATTTCTAATATCCAGGGTTTAGTTTTCCTAGGGTTTCAAGTTTTAGTCAGTTTCAATGAAAAGTGTCATTGACAGAGAAATGGCAAGTCCTTTAGCACATTTCTACTGGCTGTCCTTTCCTCTGAATTTAATTAAGTGACATGACTAATGCATATAATTTTATGCATTGATTCTTTTAAAAGAACATAATGTTTTATTCTAGCCATATTTATCCAGGTTTATATTGAAAACTGTGCTCTATTGATAGCTCTGATGCTTTGTGATGTTAACAGTGTGTCTTCATCTTGAAAACTTGTACTCCAGTCAAAAGGTTATTTAAAAATACTGTTAGTCTTCTCTTAGACTTGCAGGTCCATAGCCACTAAAAAAAAAAAAAAAGAAAAAAAAAAGAAAAAGAAGGAAGTATCAGTCTCCTGGAAGTCAATGGAAAATTGATTTCTAGGTTCCTGCTCTTATAGGCTGTCCAAGATTTGTTACTAAATTTGTTATTAAAAAATCTCTTGTATGTAAGCCATAGGATTTCTTCCAATGATTGCTTGCCATCAAGTGGAAGTTTTTTAGTTAAAATACACTATGTCATTCAGAGCAAGTTTATGGCTGATCTGCTACTGGGGAGTACCTGTAAAGTTCATGCATGTAGTCCTTTGAGGGTTCTCTTCAGGAATGCAGAAATGTCCTATTCATTGATGTATTTACCTTCTGAAGCTTTGTCAGGAAAGCAACCAGTGCAGTGTTTCTTTGGACAATGAGTTAATAGCTATGGGGAGCCAAAGTAACACCTACAGATCTGTGACTGGGAAAGTATAAAAAAAATGGATGCAGCCACTTTGCCCCTCTGTCTGTCAGGAAGGTCAGTTAACTTTTGAAACTGGAGTGGGTTTTATGAGTTCATAAGTTAGATCCTGTCTAAGGTAAAACAGTGGGAGTTTTAGTGATAACATCAGTGAGGTGTATTTGGTTTTAAAATAATATACATTGTCTACATTTTATGTCAATTATTTTGAGAAGTGTCTTTTTCGGTAATTCCAGTAATGAAATTGCATTATATGGTTTCTTTCAGTTAGAAGTATCCCAAATTGCTATACTTAATAGTTCTGTAAATATTCATGCATTTTTGAAACCCATCCTTGACTCTGTGGAGCGTTGGCAGGTGTTCATAGAACACCATGCAACAAATGATATAAGAGGGAAAAAAAGGAAAATTCTAGATAGGGGGAGGGGAAACTATGGTGATTTTAAATAGAGAATAGGCTTAACATTCTACAATCACTGAAGGTTTTAGACAATACTGGACAGAGCTGTTAGTGATCATGCTTTCTCTCTTTTAAAAAATGTTTCATCTGAGCAGCAGCACAGCCAATATGGATGTCTAATTTTCTATGTATACTGCGTTCTCTGCAACTGAGTGAAAATCTATTAATTTTTTCTCTTGTGTAATTTAGTATGCAAACAGCTCGTTTTTTCTTTTTTTAATTATAAAAAAGTGAAAAGTATAAATGAAACTTCTCAAAATACATTATACTTCTTTGCAAATGTAATTTGAAGCTCATGAAACTTTAATGCATTAAATATGGAATGTTGGTTTTATGCTACTGAGAAAAAAATTTAAAAAGTTAAGTTTCTTCTTTATGTTATTAAAACTATGTATCATAGAGAATTCATGGAGGAGTTAGTTTATTCTATTCCCACAGTTTTGAATCATGTTTTCTTGAGGGATACTTATGAAACTACTCAGATTTTTATGTGTGCACATGTGAGTGTAAAATTTTAATAATACTTTCTCCAGGTCTAGATAATCTTATAAAATCAGACACCTGTATAGCCAACATTATTTTAGCAATTATTCTTTCTGTGTACACAACTTCGCTGTGAACAAGTTCTGCTTTTGAGAGAAGAAGCTTTTCTATTTATGAGTTAGAGCCTACACACACTGGTGACAGAAGGGTAACTAAAGCAGGCACCAGGGAATATTTTTCTTGTTTCTTTAAACATGATTTGCTAGTTCCTTGCTGTGAGAAATTTGCATTCCAAATTACATCTTTAGTTAAAAGCATGAAAGAAAAATCTTAATGTTCATACTTAAAAGTGGGCAGAATTGTAATTAGGTAGTTACTAAAAGAAGTGGGAGTGACTTTTTAAGTGCCTCAAAGAGTCAAGGTTTAATATCAAATGCTAATTGAAAAATGGTATTGATTTAAGCCAAAAGAGCAATTTTGCAAAACATCCTTACACAGTCTTATCTCTAGTAAATATTTCTCCTGCTTAGTTCCGATTTTCTAAGCCTTGTGATTTCAGATGTAAATTGTTCCTGAGTATTTAAGCTGAAGTTAAGTTTCTATTGCGTGATAGTTTTTGTGACTAAAATAAAATGATAAATGCAACCTCAGCTGAGAGAGGAGGTCTAAGAACTGGAGAAAATAAACACTTGTAATAAACAGTAGTGTCAGTATCAGACCAAAATATTTCTGCACTGTACTAGCAGACAAAATCAAACATCTTAGAATATCTATTTGCTCTGCCAATTTACTATATTTGTAATAATTTAGTGTGATTTGAGACAAAATTCAGAGTTGCAATATTTTTTCAATTAATGAAGTTAACCTTGAATTTTCTTGAAAGAAACTGTAATTATGAGACCAGAAATATCACAAAGAGGCAACACAGGGAAGTAGCAAAATTATATTAATCTTGGAAGAATTGCAGGCAACATTTATGAAGGGAATACTACAAGTATATGTACTGCTTGTGATAAGAAGAAAATCTTATTAACACAAACATGGCTAGAAAAACAAAAAGTGCATTATATTGAGTAAAATAGTAGCAGCTAATCTCTTCCTGTAATCCATTGCACTTGTTCACACAGTATTTCAGTTCTAGGCATTCTTTTGTAGAAGGAGAGAAACTGAATTGGAATGACATTTACAGAACTTAAACATAGTCAAGAAGATGACAATTTTTGGTCTAGGTTTACTTACGTGATGATCTAAATTTGCAAATAACTGCTTCAATTTTTATGGATATGTGCCTATTTTTGTAAGTAAGTATCAAGCGGACTATTAGAAAAATGTTTCTAAAAAATGTCGCTATTCTTTCTAAGAATTTTCTCTGAATCCAAAATGTATAATCTGTAACTGAAGAATCAGGTATTTGTTCAGTATACTCTGAAAAAGCAAATTCATGTTTCAGCATATGCATGAATCCAATCCAGAGATACTGAAAATATTGAGAGAAATTCCAGTAGCTTCCTTCAGGCAATGTATGTGCCATAAGTAGAGATTTGCTGTGTAAGGCTGCTGTTGGAAGCTGAGTCCGAGTCTGACACGAACAAACATCTGTCCACAGCAGCCTGGCGTGGCTGCCTGCTGTACACTTGAGTGACTCACGACCTCTCCCTGGCTTGTGTTGCCTTGAACTTGTGATTCTCGGTGGCTGTGGAGCCAAGGGCTTTCCTGGGCTTGCCTGATACAAGAGAGTGTGGCTGTGAATTCCAAGTACATGCAGGCATCACCTTGCCTGTAATGAACTTAGGGGTCTTGCTGCTTGATTTCAGTAGAACTTCTATCACATCTTTAGTTGATTTTTCTCCCAGGTTTTTGTTATAGTGCCACTTCAGTTTCGGATGGATTGCATGTATGAAACTACTCACAAGCCTAGTGTAGCAGTGTGTTTATCCTACCACACAAAAAAAATCCTAGGTGATCTTACTCCTCACTGACTGCTCTCTACAGCATTTGGAGTGTTCAGAACACCTTCTCACCAAGTCCAAGTGTGTAGCCATATGAACAGCTAAAATAGCATGAAATTTTCAGATGTAGAATCCAGAGGCCAGAGGGAGTTTTAAAGAGTTTAAAACAATTGATGAGCAAGAAGACAGAAAAATATATTAAATAGAATGTAGCAATTTACAGTTTTAGGGAAATGCAGTTATTTGCTTTAGAGACTAAAATGTAGAATTGTGACAAATTAGGATGAATTTATTAGACTAGATGGATCTTTTCTGTAAAGTGTTTTTCTGTTAAGAAAAAATAAACTGACATTAGACAAGTAGTTGAAAGATTTAATAGAAGGAAAATGAACAATTGTTACAGAAAATTCATGGAATTAGTTATAATTAAACTGTTGAAAATAAAAGAGGAAAAAGGCAACCTGAATAATAGATAAAAAAGATCCTTGATTCCTTAATCTTTGTGCAATCTTATAGAAACACTTCTGTGAGATGGAATAAACAGAGGCTGATGCATTTAAATATTTCCACTTTTGAATTGTTAGATTTGTTTTTTCCAAGTTTTTATGCTATTTTGTATAATCAGTAATATTTCTCTTCTGGTGTAATTTAGTGCTGGCTGGTGTCATGCCACCATGTGAAACTTGAAACCTAAAACCATGTTTTTCAACCTTCTTAACACACAGTTGCTCTAATTGGTACAACAGCCATATCAAGTGCTAATTTTTGCTATCTAGCCTGCATTTCATCCTTCCACTACATTTATCAGTGTAGGCTTTGTATTAGCTGGGTGTCACGTATGGTGTGAATTTGTGGTTGCCATTCTCCCAGTTCTAGAGACTGTGAGAAGTGATAATATAACCAGACCAAATACTGTCAGAGAGAAAGAGGGCAAAGAAACAAAGCACTAGAAAAGTGAAAGGGTGGGAACTTTGCTATGGGTAGTTGGAGGTCATTACACGAGAGGAGTGGGAATGAGAATTGAGGAGACATGGGTAGTAGTGCAGATTTCAGTCATGGTTCTTCCCATGAAAATATTTAGCATGTATTCATATGCATTCATAGCTGCTCAGTGCAGATTATCTCTGTGCAGCACTGGGGAGGATGGGAAGTGGCAGAGCATAATCACCAAACATCTGGCATTCTACAGTAGATGCTATTCTGCTCACTTAACTGAGCCACGATTTTCAGTTTGGTAAATCAGAGGACTTTTAGGCAATTCTGACATGAAGATTGCCAATAAATGGGAAATGTTTAGGGAATTAACTGATACCGGGATTAGGAGTTTAGAATTTTATATGAGCTACTCATGTGAATAAAGTTAAAAGCAGTTTGAATTGTGTGTCTGGACACAGTGGTTGAGATCCCTGAAGATCCTCTTCCTCTGAAGGGCAGAGTGGCATCAAACCTCTACAGATTTCATGGGGAACTGAGGGCAGCAAACTGCTCACTGGTTTGAGCCCTTCTTACACCCCAGGTTTCTTTGAATTCTGTCAAGGCTTTTAAAGACACAGTCATGTTTCACTGAAAATGTACACAGAAAACTTACTTTGTTTCTATTATATTTGTTATGCTTGGTTGACTTTTGGGGGAAGAAGTATTAGACTTTTTGAGCCTGATTTTGAATTTGCTTATACTAATGCAAATAGGATGAGAGTGATTCCTGTGGTAGTAATTAATTTGCTTTGTGAGTAAGCAGATGTCATAATTGAAGTCCTTTATTTTTAAAAAACCTATGACATGAAATAAAGATTGAGTGACTTACCTTTTTTTCTTCCTATAGCATTTGAACAAAATGAATTACACATGTATGCTTATTCTTATGCATATGTAAGTGTATGTTCATAATTGCTTTAGATGCTCACTCTCCTTTTTGCAGCATAAATTCGGATATAGCCAGGAGCATACACACAAACCTGGAAACCTAATCTTCCTGCATATTGAGAGATACCATTATTGGATAGCTCAGAGCACTTATTTTGGATAGCAGTTAGGTTTCTTACTTCTGCATCCAAATTAGTTTCTGAACCTGTTATCTGTAAAAGGAAAATAAGTGCACTGTCCAATTTCCCTGACAGACAAGGAGTTAAGTACTTTGTTTTTTTAAATGGTAGTCGTGCAGGTAACAAAATCGAATAGATAATATTTGATTTTTCAATTTCTGAGTTTTCTTTTGTGTAATTGTATACCTTTTAACGTAGTGGCTATATGGATTTTAGGTTTCAACAGAAAAAAAACTATTTGCAATATTTCTTTTCTACTGGCACCTAGACCACTGTGATCCTTCTAATAAGTTAGATACTGTGTTATTGTACAATACAACCCTTGTTTGCCATAAAGAGTTGATATGTTGATATTCCTATATATAAACAAGGGAAAGATTTAGTGAATAAAAGAAATAGATGTAGAATTACAAACTGGTATCAAGATTAATATTTCCTAAATTTTAAAAAATCCTAAATATGTTTTGCTTTTAAAAATAATTATTTAAACTTTTAAATTAAATTTTCAATTAGCTGTCACAAGAATACAAGAATGTTACAGCTGAATATCTCAAATAATACAAATATTGCTCTTCATTTCAAGAAGAGCAGAATTGCTTACATTTTAAGTAAAATCAATACATTCATGTTTTGTTCAAACTGAATTTTCACTGCAATATAATGTTTTTGCCCTACTATAAAATAGAGGCATACTGTCTAATTATTTAATACATATATATTTGTAAAAGATGTCCTGTATGTAAATATGTGAAATATTCACCGTGGCAGAAGTTGTATTTGAAAGGTTATTATTTGAATATTCCTAAACTAGTACCATTTAAGGGGGCTGCCAATGAAAGAAACAATAGTCTGTTTCTAAATCAGATGTTTAGAAAAGAGTATCTTTATTTATTTCTAAAGCATACAAACACATATTAATCCAGCACATTAAAGTTTTTGGGTTTTTTTCAAAATGTGTCATAATTCGTATATTGTTTGTAATGCTAAATTCAAAAACGTGTCTGGACAAGGAGGTAGTGGATGAGTAAGGAGAAGTAGATCATTCTTTATCTTTCCTCTCATTAGACAGATAAATTTGCTGAATAACTAGAGCTGTTAGTGGTGAATCTAATGAACTTCTGTGTGTCAAATGAGAAAAGTACCAATTTCTTGTCGGGAAAAGTTTTTTTGTTGCTTAGAGAAGAGTTCCTTTTTAATTTTGTGGCTGAATTAAGCCACTGCTTTATTTTATTACACCCATCCTGTAGAATAATCCCAGCTAGCTATCTAACAGTAACCTGGATTTTCATATGTTGCATGTGTAATTATGATATTACAGATGCAACAATATTGCCCTGGCATTAAATATTCTATTTACTTTTGAAATCACACGTATGGTTAGGAGAGTGTATTTTTGTGCTTTCTTATGTTTTTAGGTTTTTCACTTAAATTTATATAAGAACTTATCCCTGACTTGATCAGAACTACGCACATTGCTTTTTGAAATCTCCCACAGAACCTGTTAGTATGCCTTAAACCAGTGATGCAAGTAAATGTTTTCTATAATACCCAGCACAAAATCATAATAATGAAATCTATTCAGTGCTGAATTTGTGGAGTATTAACAAACAAACTCCAAAAAAACCCAAACCCAAAACCTAAAATGAACACCCCCACCCCCCAAATTACAAAAATCTGGAAAATTCTTCTATTTAGCAATTAGTTATTGTTGGATCTAGAACTGAAATATCTAATCAAAACTAAGAGTTATTTCTTTCTTTTTATTGTAGGAACACTAAAAAAGGTTACCTTAAAATTAGCAAATGACTTCAATTATATTTAAAATTACTAGGAAGTGTCCTTACTTAAAACTAAGTCTACCTACAATATATATATATAACATTTCGTTATGTATTTAAGTATATATACAGTGATGTTTGTTTTTATAGGATTATTTAGTATATAGGTGGACTAAATTTTTTCTCAATACCTGACTTTCACATTACCTTTACAATAAGTCAGCACCTGATAATTTTTTATTTATTCTATAGAACATGTTCTGTTTTGATGTCACTTAAATTCTGAAGAAATTAAAAATTATGTATATAATTAGAAACAATTCAGTGCAAAATACATTATGGTATATTATTATTTTAATGTACATATTGCATAAGTGGAAAATATAAATATTTCTCAAGTTTCTCGTAGGCTGGATTCTCAAAGATACGATTTTCTTGCTAACATAACTATTTGAAATATCTACATTTTTCTAGCCTCAAAACGTACTTGTAGGGCATATATATTTATTTGCAATTAATTTGATTTTATAATGACACAGTAAAAAGTGAAAGTTACTAATAACATTTAATTGTATTTTATATTGATTTGTTGCTAAGACTTTAGATAGAATTTTCAGTGAAAGGACTGAAAAGTGTTGCCCATACACATATTCCACAAAATTGGAATGAATGGATATCTGAACACAAGGCTACTAAAACCAAAACTTTTGTAAAATGAAATGTCATATTAATTCAATGTTCTAAAATAGGCAATACATTAAAACGTTGGGACACATTTGTAAAATGTATA